>NW_026473535.1:0-11284 GCF_026875155.1 Cherax quadricarinatus | reverse complement strand
AGCTGAGGTGAAGCAACGCAGGTGAGGCGAGCAGGTGAGCGAGCAGTATACAGGCGGATGTACACACTTGGCACACTGATGTTTTTACAGAGCGATGAGTGTTTGTCTGCCATGACACCCAGAAGTATTACCCCAGCACCCTCCAGCACCCCCACCATGTAGCTACCACTCACCCACGCTACCACCTTATGCGGTACTACCATCACCACCCCACCATCACCACCCCATCACCACGACTCCACCATCACCACCCCCCACCCCCCCACCATCCCCCGACCATACCACCCCACCATCACCACCCCACCATCCCCACCCCACCATCACCACCCGACTTCACAACCCACCATCACCACCCATACACCACCCCACCACCTACCACACCACCCACCATCACGACTCCACCACCCACGACTCCACCACCACCCACCATCACCACCCCACCATCACCACCCCACCCCCCACCATCACCACCCCACCCCACCACCCCACCTCACCACCATCACCACCCACCATCACCACCCCACCATCACCACCCAACCATCACCACCCCACCATCACCACCCCACCATCACCACCCCACCATCACCACCCCACCACCACCATCACCACCCCACCATCACCACCCCACATCACCACTCCCACCATCACCACCCCACCACACCACCCCACCATCACCACCCCACCATCACCACCCCACCATCACCACCACCCCACCATCACCACCCCACCATCACCACCCCACCAATCATTATCACAGAAAACACAATTTTCTGATACACCGTTATGGAAAATAAAACAAACTGGAACACACACACACACACAGGGCCAGGAGCTAAGACTCGACCCCTGCAACCACAAATAGGTGAATAAACACACCACACACAACACACACACACACCACACACACCACACACACACACACACACACACACACACACACAACCACACACAACCACACACAAACAAGGTAACAGAAGTGAGACACGAGAGAGAGGGGTGGGTAGATTGCGTTTTCCTAGACTGCAGGAAGGCCTTTGACACAGTTCCCCACAAGAGATTAGTGCAGAAGCTGGAGTATCAGGCGCATGTAAGAGGGAGGGCACTGCAATGGATCAGGGAATACCTGACAGGGAGGCAGCAACAAGTCATGGTACGTGAAGAGGTATCACAGTGGGCGCCTGTGACGAGCGGGGTCCCACAGGGGTCAGTTCTAGGACCAGTGCTATTTTTGATATATGCGAACGACATGATGGAAGGAATGGACTCTGAAGTGTCCCTGTTCGCAGATGATGTGAAGTTGATGAGAAGAATTAAATCGGATGAGGATGAGGCAGGACTGCAAAGAGACCTGGACAGGCTTGACATGTGGTTCAGAAACTGGCTTCTCGAATTCAGCCCTGCCAAATGCAAAGTCATGAAGATTGGGGAGGGGCAAAGAAGACCGCAGACAGAGTATAGGCTAGGTGGACAAAGACTACAGACCTCACTTAGGGAGAAAGACCTTGGGGTGACCATAACACCGAGCACGTCACCGGAGGCACACATCAATCAAATAACTGCTGCAGCATATGGGCGCCTGGCAAACCTGAGAATAGCGTTCCGATACCTTAAGGAATCGTTCAAGACACTGTTCACTGTGTATGTTAGGCCCATACTGGAGTATGCAGCACCAGTCTGGAACCCACACCTGGTCAAGCACGTCAAGAAGTTAGAGAAAGTACTAAGGTTTGCAACAAGGCTAGTCCCAGAGCTCAGGGGAATGTCGTACGAGGAAAGATTGAGGGAAATCGGACTGACGACACTGGAGGACAGAAGGGTCAGGGGGGACATGATAACGACATACAAGATACTGCGGGAATAGACAAGGTGGACAGAGATAGGATGTTCCAGAGAGGGGACACAGAAACAAGGGTTCACAACTGGAAGCTGAAGACTCAGACGAGTCACAGGGACGTTAGGAAGTATTTCTTCAAGTCATAGACTCGCCAGGAAGAGGAATAGCCTAGCAGGTGAAGTAGTGGAGGCAGGAACCATACATAGTTTTAAGAAGAGGTATGACAAAGCTCAGGAAGCAGAGAGGGAGAGGACCTAGTAGCGATCAGTGAAGAGGCGGGGCCAGGAGCTGAGTCTCGACCCCTGCAACCACAATTAAGTGAGTACAATTAGGTGAGTACACACACACACACACACACACACACACACACACACACCACACACACACACACACACCACACACACACACACACACCACACCACCACACTCACCACACCCACACACCACACACACACACACACTCCACACACACCCACACACACACACACACACTACACACACACACACACTCACACACACACACACCACACACACACACACACACACACACACACACACACACACAACACACCAACACACACTAACACACAACACACACACACACACACACACACACACGCACAACACACACAAACCACACCATGCAACACATTGCCTAAAGACAAAATAAACACACACAACACACACACACACCACACACACACCACACACACACACACACCACACACCACCACCGCCACAACACGCACACACACACACGCAACACCACACGCACCAACACACAGCACACCAACACGCACACCACACGCACACCACACACACACCACACACCACACACACACCACCACAACCACCCCAAACACCACACCCACACCACACACCACACACCACACAACCACACCACACACACACCACCACACACACCACACACACACCACACACACACCACACACACACCACACACCACCACACACACACCACACACACACCACACACACACACACACCACCAAAACACACCACAACCACCACCACACACACACACCACACACACACCCACACACAAAACCACACACACACACCACACCCACACACACCACACACACACACCACACACACACACCACACACA
The DNA here is from genome assembly GCF_026875155.1 of Cherax quadricarinatus. Classification (NCBI taxonomy): domain Eukaryota; kingdom Metazoa; phylum Arthropoda; class Malacostraca; order Decapoda; family Parastacidae; genus Cherax; species Cherax quadricarinatus. The sequence continues at coordinate 8,320 of NW_026473535.1, read as the reverse complement.
CACACCACACACACCCACCACACACACACACACCACACACACACACCACCCCACAACACACACCACACACACACCACACGCACACCACACGCACACCACACACACACAAACAAACCACACACACACAAAAACCCCACACCCACACACACACACAAACCACAAAACACACACAAACCACACACACAAAACACACACCAGGATTACTTGTCACAACGCAGGAATGTCAACAGGTTGGATAACGAGAACTTTCAAAATGCGAGATATCGAGCCAGTGATCGAAACCCCCCAAGACAGTTCTCTCTCTCTCCACTGGAAATATTCCTGTACACAAACCTCCTCTTTTAAGACAGGCGGAATTGCAAGATCTGGAAAATGTGCAGAAAAATTGTCAAACCTGTATGAATTTAAAAACTCTTAAATTTACCGAGAACGTCTAAACTCCTTTAAATTGTTCTTCCTGGAACGCAGGAGAGAAAGATATATGATAATTTCCACCTGGACGTTGCTCCAGGGACTGTCTTTAAATATACACATTGAATCTCACTCTAAGAGAGGAAGAGGCTTGACAGACGATGCATAATACATCTAATGTAAATCATGGAGGAACACTGCAGCAGGCCTACTGGCCTATACTAGGCAAATCCTTCTCAAACCCAAACCACTAAAAAAAAGTATTTACACAACCCAGTAAGTGTCTAAGGACCAAGACTTCTAATAAGGGTTTAACTCCAACAAGCACTTTCTGGACCACTTCTTCAGGGGCTTCAAGTCGATATGGAAATTTTCCCGATTTTTTTTTTTTTTTTTGCTTACATTCGTATTTTTTTTTTCTTCAGGTGACGTCATTAGTAAACAGAAACCAAGCGACACGACGTTCACAGAACGTCCGTCGCGAAACCTTGCCCCAGTGAAAGCCTGCATTGTAACCTGTCTGCCATGTTAACAAAGACACATACACCCTGCCACAATTTTTTGCTAGTAGCGACCAGTGAAGAGGCGGGCCAGGAGCTATGACTCGATCCCTGCAACCACAATTGAGCTCAAGGCACTAGGGAAAACGTTTCGCCCCGAGTAGCTTCTTCAGTTTTTAGTGACTGAAGAAGCAAATGGGGGCGGCAAACGTCTCGTTAAATGTCTTGAGCTGTACATGTTTTGTCCTTATCCACTCACTGTCCGGTATCAACACATCTTTTTCAGTCACGTTTCTCTCATAGCCGTCAGTAAAATGTTGTTTTATTTAGCAAGTAATGACACCCCCAGTCACTCTCCTCCCGTGCGCCATCTACATACCACAGAGAGAATATAGATCCTAGTACTAATTCTTTTGAAAGAATATAGATCCTGGGGCTAATTCTTAACAAGGAATATAAAATCCTGGTACTGATTAAGAATATGATCCTGGGAACTAATGCTACTGATCCTGGATCACTAATTCAGTGTTCCTATAAATTTTGCTCGTTATTTTAGCGTTTGGAGCACTATCCTGGGGGGAAAAGTGTCAACGATATTCTCACAGTAGAATGTACTATTTGTATACATAATATATATTTATATATATATATATATATATATATAAAATATATATATAATATATATATATATATGACAAGTGAAAATTTGTGTATGCAATAATTTCGTTTAGTATTTAAAATTATTGTAAACAAATCTAAAATATATTTAGTTAGGTTAGGCTAAAATAAATTGTTCTTGTTATAATAAGGTTAGGTAAGTTTTCTAAGATTCTTTTGGTGCAAAATTAAAATTTTTTATATTAATATTAATGAAAAAAATATGTCTTTAAACGTATAAGAGAAATTTCAGAAAGGACTTAATTTTAAATGAGTTCTTGCTAATTGACCAGTTTTACATATTCGGCACGACCGACACACACACACACACACACACACACACACACACACACACACACACACACATAACACCAGGCACATCTGAAGCGCACATCAACCAAATAACTGCTGCAGCATATGGACGCCTAGCAAACCTCAGAACAGCATTCCGACATCTTAATAAGGAATCATTCAGGACCCTGTACACCGTGTACGTTAGGCCCATATTGGAGTATGCGGCACCAGTTTGGAACCCACACCTAGCCAAGCACGTAAAGACACTAGAGAAAGTGCAAAGGTTTGCAACAAGACTAGTCCCAGAGCTAAGAGGTATGTCCTACGAGGAGAGGTTAAGGGAAATCAACCTGACGACACTGGAGGACAGGAGAGATAGGGGGGACATGATAACGACATACAAAATACTGAGAGGAATTGACAAGGTGGACAAAGACAGGATGTTCCAGAGATTGGACACAGTAACAAGGGACACAGTTGGAAGCTGAAGACACCGATGAATCACAGGGATGTTAGGAAGTATTTCTTCAGCCACAGAGTAGTCAGTAAGTGGAAATAGTTTGGGAAGCGATGTAGTGGAGGCAGGATCCATACATAGCTTTAAGCAGAGGTATGATAAAGCTCACGGCTCAGGGAGAGTGACCTAGTAGCGATCAGTGAAGAGGCGGGGCCAGGAGCTCGGACTCGACCCCCCGCAACCTCAACTAGGTGAGTACAACTAGGTGAGTTTCAACTAGGTGATAACACACACACACACACACACACACACACACACAATTGGAAGTTGAAGACACAAATGAGTCAGAGAGATTATTAGGAAGTATTTCTTCAGTCATAGAGTTGTAAGCAGTGGAATAGCCTAGAAAATGACGTAGTGGAGGCAGGAACCATACACAGTTTTAAGACGAGGTTTTGATAAAGCTCATGGAGCGGGAGAGAGAGGGCCCAGTAGCAACCGGTGAAGAGGCGGAGCCAGGAGCTAAGACTCGACCCCTGCAACCACAAATAGGTGAGTACACACACACACACATTATATATATAAATATATATATATAATATATATATATTATATATATATATATATATATATAAAAAATATATATATATATATATAGGATGGGGTTCACTTCTGGTGCAAATTGAGGGAGCCATTGCTTCGTAGAAGTGGATAAAAAGGCCTCGAGGAAGAATATTTGAATTTTTTCCTGAAGCCATTTGAATATTTCATTTCCCCTACCACCAAATCTTTTCATTTTTTACCAATAGGTATATTTTATTACCTAATATGGTACAAAATATTTAAGAGATACATTGCTGGTATAAAGATGCCATATATAGTACATGAGTGTTTTAATGTATAGCAGAGGACCACAGTACAGGAGAGTAATAATTGTGGTTACCTGGCTCATGTTTCAGAGAGGCTGTTCCATTCCTCAGGTGCTCGTGACGTATAGACAAGTCTTACCATACCACGGGGGGGGGATAGAACCCGCGATCAGAGAGTCTCAGAACTCCAGACCGTCGCGTGGTATGGTTTGTTTGCAGTCGTGTCATTACGATTTCGTGAGTCAGACAAGTCTTCTTACACCTGCTACACCTGTTCCATTCCTCAGGTGGTCGTGACGTATAGACAAGTCTTCTTACACCTGTTCCATTCGTCAGGTGGTCGTGACGTATAGACAAGTCTTCTTACACCTGTTCCATTCGTCAGGTGGTCGTGACGTATAGACATGTCTTCTTACACCGTCATCAAGATAAATATCCACCGTGTGGGCGAAACATTGCATTGTTCTGCGTTTGTGTTTATCGGTATTTGGTACCATTTCTCTACCTGCTGCTGTACCTGTTCATCACACAGTAAGTAGGTGACTCACGAAATCGTAATGACATGATTGCAAACAAACCATACTACGGGTGGGGTTTGAACCCGCGATCAGAGAGCCTCAAAACTCCAGACCGTCGCTGGCGCAGTGGCTAACGCGACGGTCTGGAGTTTTGAGACTCTGACCGCGGGTTCAAACCCCACCCGTGTATAGTTTAGTTAGTAAGTAGGTACTTGTTGTGTGTGGCATCCTGGGGAGAGAGTTAGTATACCTTGAGGCTGAAGTTTAAAGTGAGATAAAATAGAATAACACCTGTATATTATTACCTTGTAAATTCCTTGTAACTTTTTGCTTTGTAAAGTATTTGTATATTCTTGGACACTTGTTGTGTAAGTTAAGCAAAGTTAATTATTCAGATCTATCTTTTCAACCCACTCAACCCCCTCTAATCAGCCCACTCCTTCCCCTCTCATCAACCCACTCCTCCCACTCTCATCAACCCACTCCTCCCCCTCTCATCAGCCCACTCCTCCCCCTCTCATCAACACAATCCTCCCCCTCTCATCAACACAATCCTCCCCCTCTCATCAGCCCACATCCTCCCCCTCTCACAACACAATCCTCCCCCTCTCATCAGCCCACTCAACCCCCCTCTCATCAGCCCACTCCTCCCCCTCTCATCAGCCCACTCCTCCCCCTCTCATCAGCCCACTCCTCCCCCTCTCATCAGCCCACTCCTCCCCCTCTCATCAACCCACCTCCCCCTCTCATCAGCCCACTCCTCCCCCTCTCATCAACACAATCCTCCCCCTCTCATCATCCCACTCAACCCCCTCTCATCAGCCCACTCCTCCCCCTCTCATCAGCCCACTCCTCCCCCTCTCATCAGCCCACTCCTCCCCTCTCATCAGCCCACTCCTCCCCCCCTCATCAGCCCACTCCTCCCCCTCTCATCAGCCCACTCCTCCCCCTCTCAAACAGCCCACTCCTCCCCCTCTCATCAGCTCACTCCTCCCCTCTCATCAGCCCACTCCTCCCCCTCTCATCAACCCACTCAACCCCCTCTCATCAGCCCACTCCTCCCCCTCTCATCAGCCCACTCCTCCCCCTCTCATCAACCCACTCAACCCCCCTCTCATCAGCCCACTCCTCCCCCTCTCATCAGCTCACTCCTCCCCCTCTCATCAGCCCACTCCTCCCCCTCTCATCAGCCCACTCCTCCCCCTCTCATCAGCCCACTCCTCCCCCTCTCATCAGCCCACTCCTCCCCCTCTCATCAACCCACTCCTCCCCCTCTCATCAGCCCACTCCTCCCCCTCTCATCAACCCACTCAACCCCCTCTCATCCCTCTCTGATGTAAGCACAGCACCTACGTACCACCTCTTCATTAATCTTGCCAAAATTCAATTAAAATCCTGAGGGCGGACCCGCACCAGCTTAGATTACTCTCTTAACCTTATCATTACTACACCCACAGGTAACCTGAACTCTTGGGCAGGTGTACCACAGGTCTGCCTGGGCAGGTGTACCACAGGTCTGCCTGGGCAGGTGTACCACAGGTCTGCCTGGGCAGGTGTACCACAGGTCTGCCTGGGCAGGTGTACCACAGGTCTACCTATGCAGGTGTATACCACAGGTCTACCTGTGCAGGTGTATACCACAGGTCTACCTGTGCAGGTGTATACCACAGGTCTACCTGGGTAGGTGTACCACAGGTCTACCTGGGCAGGTGTATCACAGGTCTGCTTAGGCAGGTGTATCACAGTTTTACCTATGCAGGTGTATCACAGGTCTACCTGGGCAGGTGTATACCACAGGTCTCCCTGGGCAGGTGCATACCACAGGTCTACCGGGGTAGGTGTATATCACAGGTCTGCCTGGGTATGTGTATACCACAGGTCTACCTGGGCATGTGTATACCACAGGTCTACCTGGGCAAGTGTGTACCACAGGTCTACCTGGGCAGGTGTATACCATAAGTCTACCTGGGCAGGTGTATACCATAAGTCTACCTGGGCAGGTGTATACAACACGTCTACCTGGGCAGGTGTGTACCACAGGTCTACCTGGGTAGGAGTATACCACAGGTCTACCTGGGTAGGAGTATACCACAGGTCTACCTGGGCAGGTGCATACCATAGGTCTGCCTGGGCAGGTGTATACCACAGGTCTACCTGGGCAGGTGCATACCTTAGGTCTACCGGGGTGGGTATATATATATATATATATATATAAATATAAAATATATTAAAATATATATATATATATATATATTAATAATATATAAATATATATATAAGTCGTGCCCGAATATTAAAACTGTCAATTAGCAAAACTCTTTTAAAAATTAATTTTTCTTTCTGAAATTTTCTCTTATACGTTTAAAGAAAATTTTTTCATTAATGTTGACGAAAAATTTAAAATTTTTGCACCAAAAGAACTTAGAAAACTTACCAAACCCTTTTTTAAACAACGAAATTTTTTTTAGCCAAAAACCCAACTAAATATTTTTTTAGATTTGTTTACAATAATTTAATACAAAACCCAAAACACGTGAAATATTTTTTTTTCGTTAGGTTCAAATATTTTGGGAAATTATTGCTTCAAAAATTTTTTCATTGTTAATGGCAAGATGAACTTGTTTTTTAAAGCCAAGATCGCAAGTTCTGTCTATTCGGCACGTATATATATAATATATTATTTTTATATATTTATATATATATATATATAATATATTATATATAAAATATATTAAATTTACACCCGGCCGATTCCCACCAAGGCGGGGTGGCCCAAAAAAAAAAAATTTTCACCACATTCACCCCAAAATGTTTGCCAGAAGGGGTGCTTTACTCCCCTAGTTAGGTTGAGGGATCGAGCCCCAAGCTCCTGGCCCCGCCTTTTCACTGGGTTTGTTTTGTTTGTTACCTGGTTATGTGCACAGAGTTTCCCTTTAAAACATACCTGTAAAAACACTTTCCTTGCAGCATGTGTGTATACTTTTATATAAACATACATACACATGTTGTTTTACTAAATGTATTCATGAAAAAATTCAACATTCGATAAACACGAATAAAAGAATCCTTCATGCTGCATAATACTTTTAAAACCTGCCGAAAATTTACGCCCCCGCTGCAACCAAATTTTAAAAAGTGATATTAATTCGTATGTAAAGTTTTGTAGGAAGTGAACCTGAATAGCTGTTCCAGGTTAGTATCATTACCACACAGTAAGATGATGAGGGTTGGAAAAAATTCATGACCAAAACTAATGAAACTAAAAGAGAGAGAGGGAAAAATTAACCACAAACGGGGCCTGTATTACCTTGGTAGTGCAAAAAATTGGGACATTCATAGAAAGACCACCTGGGGCCGCGTTTATTTTGGGGTTTTAAGCTTCGAATACCCAGTAGAGATACAAGTGGGGGGGGAAGCAGAAGGTCAGGGCGAATGAAAAAAAAACTACAGGAAAGGGGACTCACAGGAATGGGAAAATTCCCGAATGAGGTTTAGTGGGGCGAGAAAATGGCAGGGGAAACCCTTTAAAAGAGTGAGGAATATTAACAACAAGTGCAAGGAGGGTGAGGGGGGTTTTTTACCCAAAGGGTAACAGGGAAAAAGAAAAGCCAGGAGAGCCCATGGTTCACCCAAAAGGGGCAGGAGGGAAAAACCAAAGTGTGCAAGGGGAAAGGAAGAAGTTATAAGGGAAAGGACCCCGGAGAAAAAGGAGGCAGTCGTAACAGATATGATTATGCCGATAAAAAAGGAGGCCCAACACAATAAGAAAAAAGACATAGCCGAAAACCAAATCGACCCCAACTGTTAACGCCCCACAGGAGGAAAACAACATCAAGGACCAGGTAATCAGGGTAAGGAAGGGGAAGGAGGAGAGACAAGAAATGACCGTGAAGTATTGAGGGAACCCCGACAAGATTTAAAAAAGTGTTCACAGAGTAGCAAAAGGGGCTCCCGAAAGCGGAGAGGTGGGGTTTTACCACCAAGCTGGACACAGTACACACAACCGAGAAGAAATGAAGAGATTTTTGGTGACTAATATTCAAAGCAATGGGGCCAATAACATCCTCCATGGGTCCTGAGAGAGGGAGCGAGGCCTTTGACCCCTAAAACAATTTTCAATACATCTATCGAAACAGGGGGATTGCCCGAGCATGGAAGACAGAAAAAAGAGTCCCAATCTTTAAAAAAAGGGGACGAAAGAACACTAAACTACAGACCAGTATCACGACATTATGTATGCAAAATCATGGGAAGTTATCAGGAGAAGATGGTGGAAACCTAGAAAGGGAATTACTCATCAAAAAGCAGCCAAAATGGTTTTTAAGACGGAAAATCCTGTTCACAAACCTACTGGATTCTATGACATGGTGACAGCAGTAAAACAAGAAAAGAGGAGTGGGGGGATTGCATTTTCTTGGATGCAAGAAAGCATTTGACACAGTTCCCACAAGAGATTTGTGCAAAAACTGAGAACCCGGGGAAGGATAACAGGGAAAAGGGCCACAAAGGATAGGAATACTTTCAGGAAACGCAGCGAGTCGGTACTGGCGAGGGGTTTTAGAGTGGGGGGCCTGTGACCCGCGGGGTCCCCCAAGGGTCAGCCTAGACCATGCT
>NW_026473534.1:0-10948 GCF_026875155.1 Cherax quadricarinatus | reverse complement strand
CAAAACCCCCACTGTCAAGCAAATCGAGATACAGCGAAGTGCAGTAAGCTTCCTGGCCTGCCTTGTTTGCAAGATTTACACAGGGTTTTTCATGGTTAGTGGAGTCAAATTTCACCCCAAGGATATCAGCTTCTCCAAGTGCCAACACCCTCCCATTCATCCTTACTACTGCACCAGCATTACCATCATGGTGCCTAGAGATCATCATCATTTGCATTTTCTCAGGTGCAAATGTTACTTGCCATCTATTTCCCCAAGCTAATATAGCTCTTAGCTGGTGATTGATGTAGCTTAGACCAGCTGGCATTTCTTCTCTTGGATAAGTGAATGTCAGTGTACAGTCGTCTGCATGTGCATGGGATTCTGGAATGAGATGAAGAAGGTCATTGAAGTAGACACTCCATAACAATGGTCTCAGCACTCTTCCTTGTGGAACACTTGCCCCAATAGGATGTCTTGCTGATTCCGTTCCACTGAGAACTCTCCTTAGAGATCTACCATGAAGGTAATCACTGAGGAGACATAGCGTCGAGCCTGCAATTCCCAGTGCTTGAAGATTTGCTAAGAGGCCCTGGTGCCACACACGGTCGAAAGCGCCAGCAATGTCCAGTGCTACCACACAGCTGACTTTGGATTCATCCAGTGACTGGTGCCACTTAATGGAGAGGTTTAACAACATATCAGCAGAAGAGTAACCTTTCCTGAAGCCATATTGATGATCACAAAGTAGTGAGTGGTAGTAAAAAAACTCTGTCATTTGTCTTGAGATTATTGTCTCAAGGATCTTACCAGTGATTGGCAGGAGTGACACTGGTCTGGAGTTGCTGATTTCTGCTCTGCTCTTCTTTTTGTGAACAGGGACTACATTTGCCTTTTTCCACAGAGAGGGCCATTTACACTGTACTAGGCAGTGCTGAAAGATGCGAGTTAGAGGAGCTGATAGCTGGTCTGCACATCTTCTCAGCAATCTTGGGCTCAACTTGTCTGTGCCTACAGTCTTTTCTTGGTCAAGCGATTTAAGAAGGAAATGCACCTCCTCCTGCCTTATAGTCACCACTGACAGTTTTGACACAGTTCTTGCAGCTAGCCAAGGAGGGTCCCTTGCTGGATTAAGAACTTGCATTTTGGTAGCAAAGTGTTCGGCAAAGAGGTCCACCTTCTCTTGACTACTAGTAGAGGTGGTCCCATCTCTCTCTCTCTCTATCTCTCTCTCTCTTTTTTTTTTATTTACACAGGGTTTGACAAGGTTAAGGATCCCTAGCTTTATTGACAAGCTATTTACAGGTTAAGGATTCCTAACTTTATTGGCAAGCTAAGAGCTGTTACCTACATCAGCTCTCTCTCTCTCTCTCTCTCTCTCTAACTCTCTCACCCTCTCACTCACACTCTCACTCACATCCACTCACACTCACCCATACCCACACTCTCACTCACACATTTCTCACTCACACTCCCTCTCTCACACTTTCGTCAACACTACCTCACACTTCCTACCCACACTCTCTCACTCACACACACTCTCTCTCCATCTCTCTTTCTCTCGTATCCCATTGTCTCACCCACACTCACACCCACACTCTCTCACTCACACACACACACACTCTCTCCCTCTTTCTCCTTTTTGCTCTTCTATCTTTCTCTCTCTCTCTCTCCCTCTCTCCTATTCCACTATCCCTTCTTCCTACTGCTCTTCCTTCACCTATACTCCACCCCCTCCTCCATGCCCCCTTCACCTCCTCTTCTACTCCTCCTCCCTACCCTCGCCTCCTAGGCCTACAAGCACTCTAAAGTCTGATCCTACCCAACTCACATGCTCTCACACACTCTCAACCATTCTCACACTCTCTCCACTCCGTTCCCTCCTCTCTCTCTCTCTCTCTCTCTCTCTCTCTCTGTCTCTAACTCTTTCTCTCAGCCCCTCTCACACCTCTCACACACTCCCTCACACTCTCACACTTACACTCTCTCACTCACACTTTTCAACACACTGTCTCAGTCACACTTTCTCACTCACACACCCTCACTCACTCTCTCATTAACACTACCCCACAAATTCCCACCCACACTCTCTCACTCACACACACTCTCTATCTCTCTTTGTCTCCTATCCCACTTTCTCTCCCTCTTTATCTTCCTTCTCATCCTCCCTATTCTTTCTACTCCCTCCCCCTATTGTTTTTCCCCCTTTCCCCCTAGCCTTACCCCATCTATCTTCCCCCTGCTGCTGTATCCCTACTGCTCACTATCCTTTTCCCTGCCTCCTCCCCCTCCTCCCCACAACAAACATGCCCCCTCCACATATGCACTCTAGCCTAAGCTCATTCGTCTGTGGAAAAAAAGCATGAGATCCAGAGGACTAGTGGATGAAGCAAGGGGTGGACCTGGGAGAGAAGACTGGGAAGCAGAGCTCAAGAGAAGAGAGGATTAGGGGAGGAGGCTAGAAGAGCTCGACAAGAAAATAGAAGAGAAAATAGCTGAGGAGAGCAGGAAATGGGAATTACAAATCACAGCAGCTGAAGCTAAGATACAGAGCTTAGTAGAAGAACTAAAAGTCTGAAATAGCCTAAAGAACCAAAGGACAGTACTGCCACGACACCAAGAACTGCTACATCAGTCACTGATGAGGGGACAGTAGGGGACAAAGGAGATATACTGTTTGTGATGACTATCGGACCCAAGTAGGGCCTGGGAAAAGGCAGGGAGAACAGCAGGAACTAATGAGGGTACCAAAGACAATGAAGGAGCTAGGCTATACACGGAGGCTCTAACGGACAACTTCGTATCCAGGCACAGATAAGCACAGGGGCACCAGCAAGGGAAGAGACAGTAGGAAGCAATGCATCAATGGCAGGAACTAATTCATATCAGAGGATGCTCAGGGAAGTGGGAGGATAAAAGGGAGAGGGCAGTTTTTGTCTATGGGCTCCAAGAGTAGATGGGGAAACTTATGAAGCAAAAAGAACGATTGAAAACATCATTGAAAACAATAAGAGAGGACGACATGATCCAATTGACAAATTTTCTGAGAAATGAGTGGTTTGTGAGAGGAAAAAAGCATCCAGTCAAAGTGATTTTCAAGGCAGAGGCAGCTTGAAACCGGATCCTGCAGGAGAAAGCATGCCTAAGGGACAAACTGGAGTTCCGGAGTGTGTACCTCAACCGAGACAGAACACAAGAAGAAAGGATGATACTGAAAGAGAGGGCACAATATCGCATGGAGGAATTGGAGGATGGAGAGCAGGGGAAAATCAGGCCCAGGTAGAACAAACACAACAACCTCCAGTAACTCCCACAGAACGAACTCAATCATGGCAATCCCAAACCAATCAAACAACCTAACCCAAAATCCACTCACTGTACCCTCTGCCCCATCCCCCTCAGCACAACCCCACCCTGACAGAAACCCACACATCCCTCAGCTCAAACCCCATCCCCACAGAAACCCACAGTAACCCACCAATGTACTCTCTCCCCCATCCCCCTCACCACAACCCCAACCTCACAGTAACCCACAGCAACCCACACACTGTACCCTCTATCCTCATCCCCATCCCCCTCACCACAACCCCCACCACCACTCTAACCCCCATAGGCCCTCTCCCCCATCACCCTCACCACAACCCACACCTCACTGAAACCCCCCTTAGGCCCTCTGCCCCCACCCCCACACCATAGACCCCACCCCCACAGCAACCCCACTAGGCCCCCACCAAGGCACCTGCTCCCCCTGACCCACCTTTCTCCTCAGACCACAGATATAGAAAAGAAGTTGAAGGTTTGGTACATAAACACAGATGGAATAATGAATAAATGTCAGGAGTGGCATGAAAGAATCATGATGTCCCCAGACATCATAGAAGTCACAGAAACAAAACTCACTAGCACAATAACAGATGCAGTCTTCCCACCTGGATATCAGATCATGAGGAAGGGTAGAAGGAGCAGAGGGGGAGGAGGGGTTGCACTGCTAATTAAAAATCGAATGGAAGGAATGGACGAGATTGGAGAAAGGGACTACATAGTAGGTACAGTTCAGTCAGGGGAATATAAGAAGTCATTGCAGTGATGTATAATGCACCACAGAACTGCAAGAAGTCAAGAGAGGAATATGATGAGTGCAACAGAGCAATTGGTGGACACACTAGCTGAGGTTGGAAGAAGGGCTCACTCAAGCAGAGCGAAGCTACTGGTTATGGGCGACTTCAAACACAGGGAGATTGATTGGGAAAACCTGGAGCCACATGGGCGTCCCAAAACATAGAGGAGCCAAGATGATGGATGTGGTACTGGCAAGCCTCATGAACCAACATGTTAGGGACACTACCAGAGAAAGAGGGGAGGAAGAACCAGCAAGACTGGACCTTGTGTTCACCCTGAGTAGCTCGGATACTGAGGACATCAAATATGAAAGGCCCCCCTGGAGATAGTGATCACGTGGTTCTGAGCGACAAGTGGAGAGGGTAACAGGAGTAGAAAGGAAAAGCCAAACTATAAAAGGGGGGACTATACAGGTATGAGGACCTTCCTGCAGGAGGTTCAGTGGGAACGAGAGTTGGTAGGACAGTCAGTAAACGAAATGATAGAATACGCAACAACAAAATGAAAGGAGGCAGAGGAAAGGTTTGTCCCCAAGGGTAACAGAAATAATGGGAAGAACAGAACGAGCCCATGGTTCACCCGAAGGTGTAGCGAGGCAAAAACTAAGTGCTCTAGAGATTGCAAAAAGTTCAGAAGGCAAAGACTCAGGAAAATAAAGAGATTAATCGACGAGCCAGAAACGAGTATGCACAGATAAGGAGGGAGGCCCAGCAGCAGTATGAAAACGACGTAGCATCGAAAGTCAAGTCTGACCCAAAAACTGTTTTACAGCCACATCAAGAGGAAGACAACAGCCAAGGACAGGTAATCAGGCTGAGGAAAGAAAATGGGGAGCTCACAAGAAATGACCAAGAAGTATGTGAGGAGCTCAACATGAGATTTCAGGAAGGATTTACAGTGGAAGATGAAGGGACACTGGGAAGACAAAACAAAACAGTGGGGTACACCAAACTAAAGATATACTAACAAGTATTGGATGAATTATACACAACTGAGGAGAAGGTGAAGAAGCACCTAAGTGACCTTGATACCTCAAAGGTGGTGGGACCGGACATCTCTCCATGGGTCCTTAGAGAGGGAGCAGAGACACTGTGTGTGCCACTAACCAAAGTCTTCAACACTTCCCTTGAAACTGGGCAACTACCTGAGGTATGGAAGATGGCATATGTAGTCCCCATCTTTAAGAAAGGAGACAGAACTGAAACACTAAATTATAAGACCAGTATAACTGACGTGTATATTATGCACAGTCAGGACAAGATTATCAGGAGGAGAGTGGTGGAGCACCTGGAGTGGAAGAAGATTATAAACGACAGCCAGCACGGATTCATGGAAGGCAAATCCTGTGTCACAGACCTACTAGAGTTTTATGACAAGTAACTGAAGTAAGAAATGAGAGGGAGGGATGGGTTGATTCCATTTTCTTGGACTGCAAGGCCTTCAAGAGATTAGTACAGATGCTAGATGATCAGGCACATATGACAGGAAGGGCACTGCAATGGATCAGAGAATACATAACAGGGAGGCAACAGCGAGTCATGGTCCGTGATGAGATATCATAGTGGGCGCCTGTGACGAGTGGGGGTCCCACCAGAGGTAAGTCCTGAGACCAGTGATATGCTTGGTATATGTGAATGACATGACAGTAGGGATAGACTCAGAAGTTAATGAGGAGAATTAAATCAGATGCGGACAAGACAGGTCTACAAAGAGACCTGGACAGGCTGGCTGCATGGTCCAGCAACTGGCTCCTAGAATTTAACCCCGCCAAATGCAAAGTCATGAAGATCGGAGAAGGGCAAAGAAGACCGCAGACAGAGTATAGGCTAGGAGACCAAAGACTGCAAACCTCACTCAAGGAGAAAGATCTAGAAGTGAGTATAATACCGAGTACGTCACCAGAAGCTCATTAATCAGATAATTGCTGCGCATATGGGTGCCTGGTAAACCTGAGAATAGCGTTCCGGTACCTCAGTAATAATTGCTCAAGACTATATACACTGTGTACGTCAGGCCCATACTGGAGTACGTAGCACCAGTTTGGAACCCATACCTGGTCAAACATGTCAAGAAATTAGAGAAAGTGCAAAGGTTTGCAACAAAGCTGGTTCCAGAGCTAAGAGAATGTCCTACGAAGAAAGGTTAAGGGAAATCGGTCTGACGACACTGGAGGACAGGAGTGTCAGGGGGAGACATGATAACGACGTGTAAAATACTGCATGGAATGGACAAGGTGGACAGAGATAGGATGTTCCAGAGATGGGACACAGAAACAAGGGGTCACAATTGGAAGCTGAAGACTAATATGAGTCAAAGGGATGTTAGGAAGTATTTCTTCAGTCACAGAGTTGTTAGGAAGTGGAACAGTCTGGCAAGCGATGTATTGGAGGCAGGAACCATACATAGTTTTAAGACGAGGTATGATAAAGCTCATGGAGCAGGGAGTGGGAGGACCAGTAGCGGTCAGTGAAGAGGCTGGGCCAGAAGCTGAGTATCGACCCTGAAACCACAATTAGGTGAGTACAATTTAGTACACACGTCGACAGTGAAACATTATATATATATATATATATATATATATATATATATATATATATATATATATATATATATATATATATATAATATATATATATATATATATATAAATATATATTATATATATATATTATCGTAACCACGATCGAGTGGCATTGTTCAATAACAACACTGCGCTAGCCAAGGATTCGAACCCATGTTGTATTGGCCTGCCATTGTGAGCGAGAACCACATGACGCCTTAACCCACAGGACCACTCAGTCCTACTAGAACCAAGCAACCAACCAAGCTAAGAAGGTGCGGGGTCGAAGATGTATTGGGTAGGTTTTATAATGTAGTGTTGGAGTGTTCAGCAGAAGTTTGTGGTTACAGGACAGTGGGTGCGGGAGGGAAGATGAGAGGTTGGTGGAATGACGATGTAAAAATAGTAAGAGGTAGAAGTTAACATATAAGAGGTTTTTTCAAAGTAGAAGTGATGCAAGGAGGAAGGAGTATATGGAGAAAAAAGAGAGGTTAAGAGAGTTGTGAAGCAATGTAAAAAGAGAGCAAATGAGAGAAGTGGGTGAGATGTTATCAACAAATTTGGTTGAAAATAAGAAAAATTTTTTGGAGTGAGATTAATAAGTTGAGGTGGTTTACAAAAAGAATGGATTGGATAGTTAAAAATGGGAGAAGAGAGTTATTAAATGGAAAGTTAAAAGAATCAGGAAGATGGAGGGAATATTTGAGGTATTGTTAAATGCTGATGAAGATAGGGAAGCTGTGATTTCATGTTTATATAAGGCAAGGAGGAAAAAGATCTTGAAGGAGTGAGGAGGAGCCAGTTTTGAGTGTGGGGAAGTTCGTGAGGCAGTGGGTAGAATGAAGGCGGGTAAGACAGCTGGGATTGATGGGATAAAGATAGAAATGTTAAAAGCAAGTGGGGATATAGTTTTGGAGCTGTAGGAGCTTTTATTTAATAAATGTATAGAAGAGGGTAAGGTACCTATGGATTTGCAGAGCATTCCTATTTCCTTTGTATAAAGGCAAAGGGGACAAAAGAGAGTGGAATAAGTCTGTTGAGTATACCTGGTAAAGTGTATGGTAGAGTTATTTTGAAAGAATTAAGAGTAAGATGGAGAGCGCAATAGCAGATGAACAAGGAGGCTTTAGGAAAGGTAGGGGGTGTGTAGACCAAGTGTTTACAGTGAAACATATAGGTGAGCAGCATTAGATAAGGGTAAAGAGGTTTTTTGTGAGTGGACATTATGGATTCGGAAAAGGCGCATGACAGGGTAGATGGGGGGGAAATGTGGCAGATGTTGTAGAAGTATGGAATAGGAGGTAGGTTACTGAAAGCAGTGAAGAGTTTTTATGAAGATACTAAGGTTCAGATTGGAGAGAGGGAGATAATTTCCCAGTAAAAGTTAGCCTTAGACAAGTATGTGTGATGTCACCGTGGTTGCCCAATCATTTATAGATGGGGTTGTAAGAGAAGTGAATGCTCGGGTGCTGGCAAGAGGAGTGGGGGTTGAAAGATAATGATTCTAATAAAAAGTGGGAGTTGTCGCAGTTGCTCTTTGCTGATGACATTGTGCTTTTGGGAGATTCTGAAGAGATGTTGCAGAGGTTGGTGGATGAGTTTGGTAGCGTAGTAAAAGAAGAAAATTAAAGTGAATGTAGGAAAGAGTAAGGCAATGAGGAAAACAAAATAAATTAGGTAACGAAAGACTGGATATCAGATTGAGGGATGAAAGCATGGAGGAGGTGAATGTATTTAAATATTTAGGAGTGGACGTGTCAGCAGATGAGTCTAAGAGAAATGATGAGGGGAAAAAGGTGAGTGGTGCACTTATTATTCTGTGGAGACAAAGAGAGGAATGAATGAGGGTATAGTTATACCAATGCTCTTATATGGGTGTGAAACATGGGTGGTGAATGTTGCAACAAGAAGGCTGGAGGCAGTGGTGATGCCATGTGTCAGGGCAATGAGTGGTGTGAATATAATGCAGAGAATTCGTAGTTTGGAAATTAGGAGAAGGTGCGGGATTACTAAAACTATTAACCAGAGGACTGAGGAGGGTTTGTTGAGGTGGTTCTGACATGTAGAGAGGATGGAAACGAAACAGAATGACTTCGAGAGTGTATAAATCTGTAGCGGAGGGAAGGCAGGGTAGGGGTCAGCTTAGGAAAGGTTGGAGGGAGGGGGTAAAGAAGGTTTTGTGTGTGAAGGGCTTTGACTTCCAGCAAGCATGAGTGAGAGTGTTAGATAGGAGCAAATGGGTTGGAGTGTGAGCAAGGTAACATTTATGAAAGGATTTATGGAAACTAGAAGGCCTGACTTGAGCCCTGGACATGGGACCTACAATGTCTGCACTCTAAAGGAAGATAGAGTTTTTTTTTTTCGGGCCACTTTGCCTTGGTGGGAGGTGGCCGGTGTGTTAATAAAAAAATATATGTAGAACAACCACTATGAAAGAATAATGAAATTCCAACCGCTTTCGTGACTTCTCACATTATCATGGAAATTTAAAAACAAAATACCAACAGGAAGGTATATAAGGACAAGACTACACTTCACAGTCGCCTCATAACACCCGACTGTGTGAAACACAACTGATACTCTACCCAAGCAATAAGATTTTTTACATGTCAAAAGTATCATTAAATTCTTCCCAAAATTTTATTAATTATAAATGAATCCAATTTATATAAACCGAAGAACTATTCATATTAATTTCAAAGTTTCTTTTTATGAAACATGATTCTATTATATTCTTGTCGACAATGGACTTGCTTGGTACAACTGTGGAGAAATTTTCTCCAGGAGGGGGGTATCAGCCTCCCTCAGCCCCTTTCAGCCCTGAGGGACCCAGCCCTCTCAGAAGGGGCAAGCATCTTGTTCACTGATACAGCAAGTAATTGATCCCAGATGCAATACGAGTATGTGACGTGGTCAAGTGACCGCCGCTCCTTGCAAGAGTCCAGTGTTGCAAAGTGTAATTTAATAAGAGACAGTCCATCTCTTACCTTAGCAGGACAGTTAATTAAGATCCTGCTTCCACTTTATTACCATGGTAAAAATAGTGTACATTGTTGTCTATACTCAAGACAGCAAGAATCAAAGCATTCTACTTTGCTTCATGGAGGACGTTTGGCAAGGAAGCAAAAAGTACTAGGTCAGCTTTTCCTTTATGTTCTAGGGCATTGCAGTGGCGTAGGAGGCTGTGAGGTCAGATTACTTTTCACCCTACTGGGAGTCACACTGATGCCAGGATAACCAACAAAGAACACTGCTCCGTGCGTTAGTGTGAACAAAGTGTCCCACAAAACACAATAAACACTTACAGAGAAGTGTAATCAGCTTCTTTAGTGAAAAGATTGTGAACAATAAAGACAAATCTTGTGGAACATAGTGTACCAGTGTGCGTATTCCAAGACTATGGAAGACGTTGACGAGTTCTCGAGTTCTAATGACCAGAGCTTTTTGGTAAGATGGGGAAGGAAGAAGGATGGGTAAGGATGGAAATATTGGAAAAGGGTTGGAAGGGGGGAGAGGTAGGATATAAAAGGTAAGTGGCCCAACCACTTTGGTGTAATTTAAAGTGTATTTGAATTGATAAGATATTCTTTAAGGGGTATAATACTAACCCATCAGAGTCACATAAATATAATAGGTATATAAGTACATGACTCTGAATTGGTTGTAGTTATACAAGTTGCAATTGTTTTGTTTTTTTTTTTTTTTTTTTTTTTTTTTTTTTTTTTTTTTTTTTTTTTTTCGCGATTGCACAACAGATATTTATACGACAAGAAAGGCAATATTTTCTGGCCAGTTTATGAGCCCGTGACAATAGCTTCTTAATGGTGGTGTCCAACAATAGTCAATAGCATAATTTTACATTAGAAAGTTTTTAAGATGTCTCCCTAATTGGGGGCGATGATTTTCAGTTTACATAGAAGGGTTCTGGTGGTATCCAATCTTCTTCATCAGTAAGTTGCTCAAAATCGTGGGTCGAGGGTAATCATCTTTATGAATAAAACGACGAACCCTCTGTGGGAGAGTCATTCTTTGAGTCCTGTGAGGCGGAGTATTGATGGTGTAATCGGTGGTATTTATCACTTGTATAGGATGTTCTCTATCTGGCATGTATAGTTCTTGCATTGTATAAAGTTGTTTCTTTTTTTAGGGTGTCAAGGCTACATTTATGGCAGTAATATCTTGTTGTTGTTTTAAAAATTTCCTTTTAACTCTGTCTCTCCTCCTGGTATCAGAAAAAAGCGAAGGCGTATTTGGACCCTTGTAACCGTACATGTTGGTCTTTGTTGTTAA
>NW_026473533.1:0-13830 GCF_026875155.1 Cherax quadricarinatus | reverse complement strand
ACAATGACACACTGTAGTCTTACAAGACACACTACAGTCTTACAAGACACACTACAGTCTTACAAGACACACAACAGTCTTTCAGTCAACACTACATCTTCAAGACAACCTACAGTCTTACAAGACACACTAAGTCTTTCAAGACACACTACATCGCTTACAAGACACCCTACATCTTCATGACACTGTAGTTAAAGACACACTGTAGTCTTACAAACACACTACAGTCCTTACAAACACACTACAGTCTTACAAGACACACTCAGTCAACAAGACACACTACTGTCTTACAAGACACACTGAAGTCTTGCAAGACACACCACAGACTTACAAGACCACTGTAAGTCCTTACAAGACACACTAACAAGTCTTAACAGACACACTACAGTCCACCTTTTTCATGACACACATGTAGTTCCAAGAGACACAATAGTCTTACAAACACACTACAGTCTTACCAAGACACACTACAGTCTTACAAACACACTACAGTCCTTACAAGACACACTTCAAGTCTTACAAGACACACTACAGTCTTACAAAGCACACTACAGTCTTACAAGACACACACAGTCCTTACAAGACACACCTCATCTTCAAGACACACTACAGTCTTACAAGACTCACTACAGACTTACAGACACCTTCATCTACAAGACACACTAGCAGTCTTACAAGACGCACTACAGTCTTACCAGACACACTACAGACTTACAAGACATACTACAAGTCTTACAAGACTCACTACAGTCTTAACAAGACACACTATAGTCTCACAAAACACACTACAGTCTTACAAGACACACTACGGACTTTACAAGACATACTGCATCTTACAAGACACACAACAAGTCTTACAAGACCACACTACATCTTACAAGACACACTTCAGTCTTGCAAGACATACTACAGGTCTTACACGACATACTACCGTTCTTACTAACACACTACAGTCTAACAAAGACACACTACATTCTTACAAGACACACTACAGTCTTACAAGACATACTACAGTCTTACAAGAACATGCTACAGTCTACAAGAACAAACTACAGTCTACAAGACACACTACAGTCCTACAAGACACACTACAGTCTTACAAGACACACTACAGTCCTTTCAAGACACTTTAAGTTTTCAAGACACATCTGTAGCCTTAACAAGACACACTACAGTCTTACAAGACACACTACAGTCTTACAAGACCACTCTAACAGTTTTACAAGACACACTACATCTTACAAGACAATCTACAGTATTACAAGACACACTAAACAGTCTTCGGACAACCTACACTCCTACAAGACACACTACAGTCTTACAAACACACTAAAGTCTTACAAGACTCACTACAGTTTTACAAGACAACTACAGTCCTATAAGACCCACACTACAGGCTTACAAGACCACTGTATCTGCAAGACACACTACAGACTTACAAGACACACTACAGTCTTACAATCACACACTACATCTTACAAAACACGCTACAGACCTTACAAGACATACTACAGTCTTACAAGACACACTACAGACTTACAAGATACATAACAGACTTACAAGACACACTACAGTCTTACAAGACATACTACAGTTCTTACAAGACATACTACAGTCTTACAATACACACACAGTCTTACAAACCAGTACAGTCTTACAAGACATGCTACAGTCCTTACAAGACACGACTACAGTCTTACAAGACACATTACTGTCTTACAAGACCACTACAGTCTTAAACAAGACACACTTGAGTCTTGCAAGACACACTACTGTCTTACAAGACACACTACAAGATCTTAGAAGACACACTACAGTCCTTACAAGACAACCACTACAAGTCTTAAAGACACACTACAAACCTTACAAGACACCACGGTGTATTGTCGCTCAAAGACACTCTACTGTCTTAGAAGACACACTACAAGTCTTTCAGACACTGGTATTTCAAGACACACTGTATCTTGCAAGACACACTGCAGTCCTTGCAAGACACACTACAGACTTAACAAGACACACTGCAGTCCTTACAAGACACAACTACAGTCCCTTAGAATACACTCTAAACAGTCCTTACAAGGACACACTACAGTCTTTTCATGACACTGTAGTTAAAGACACCTGGTAAGTCCTTACAAGACACACCTACTACAAGTCTTACAAGATCACACTACAGTCTTACAAGACACACTTCAGTCTTACAACACAAACTACAGTCTTACAAGACACACTGCAAGTCTTGCAAGACACAACTAAGACTTACAAGACACACTGTAGTCTAACAAGACACACTACAGTCTTACAAGACACACTACAGTCTTACAAGACACACTACAGTCTTACAAGACACACGTTCAGTCTTAACAAGACACACTACAGGTCTACAAGACACAACGAGTCTTGCAAGACACACTACAGACTTACAAGACACACTGTAGTCTTACAAGACACACTACAGTCTTACCAAGACACACTACAGTCCTTACAAACACACTACAGTCTTTCAGACACACTATAGTCCTTTCAAGACACCTGTAAGTTCAAGAGACTCTATAGTCTTACAAGACACACTACAGTCTTAACAAGACCACACTAACAGTCTTACAAGACACACTACAGCTTTACAAGACACACTTCAGTCTTACAAAGACACACTACAGTCTTACAAGCCACTAACAGTCTTGCAAGACACACTACATTCTTTACAAGACACACTACAGTCTTACAACAAGACGCACTACAGTCTTACGGACATAAACGCTACAGACTTACAAGACATAACTACAGTCTTACAAGACACACGACATCTTACAAGACACACTATAGTCTTACAAAACACACTACAGTCTTACGAGACACACTATACGGTTAACAAGATCATACTGCGCTAACAAGACACACTACAGTCTTACAAGACACTCTCAGGCTTACAAGACACACTACAGGTCTACAAAATACACTATAGTCCTTTACAAGACACACTAGAGGTCTTTCTAAACACCCTTACAGTCCTTACAAGACACACTACAGT
Organism: Cherax quadricarinatus; assembly: GCF_026875155.1. NCBI lineage: Eukaryota > Metazoa > Arthropoda > Malacostraca > Decapoda > Parastacidae > Cherax > Cherax quadricarinatus. Next base: position 10,799 of record NW_026473533.1, on the reverse strand, counting down.
CTTACAAGACATACTACAGTCTTAACAAGACACACTAACAGTCTTACAAGACCAACACTAACAGTCTGCCAAGACACACTAATAGTCTTACAAGACACACTACAGTCTTCCAAGACATACTACAGTCTTTCAAGACACACTTCAGTCTTACAAGACATACTACAGTCTTGCAAGACACACTACAGTCTTACAAGACACACTAGAGTCTTACAAAACATACAACAGTCTTACAAGACACACTACAGTCTTACAAGATGCACTACAGTCTTACAAGACACACCACAGTCTTACAAGACATACTACAGTCTTACAAGACATGCTACAGTCTTACAAGACATAGTACAGTCTTACAAGACACACTCCAGCCTTACAAGACACACTACAGTCTTACAAGACACACTTCAGTCTTAAAAGACACACTACAGTCTTACAAGACGCACTACAGTCTTACAAGACACACAAGAGACACTTACAAGACATACTACAGTCTTACAAGACACACTACAGTCTTACAATTCACACTATAGTCTTACAAAACACACTATAGTCTTACAAAACATACTATAGTCTTACAAGACACACTACAGTCTTACAAGACACACTACAGTCTTACAAGACACACTACAGTCTTACAAGACACCACGACATTCTTACAAGACACACTACAGTCTTACAAGTACACACTAGACAGTCTTACACAGACACACTACAGCCTTAACAAGATGCACTAGAGTCCTTACAGACACACTACAGACTTACAAGACATACTACAGTCTTACAAGACACACTACAGTCTTACAAGACACACTATAGTCTTACAAAACACACTACAGTCTTACAAGACACACTACAGACTTACAAGACATACTATAGTCTTACAAACACACTACAAGTCTTTACAAGACACACTACAGTCTTAACCAAGACACACTGCAGTCTTACAAGACATACTACAGTCGTTACACGACATACTACAGTCTTACAAGACACACTATAGTCTTAACAAGAACACTGCAGTCTTACAAAACATCACTACAAAGTCTTACAATTACATACTACAGTCCTTACAAGACATGCTACAGTCTCCTTTACAAGACACACTCCAGCTTACAAGACACACTACAGTCATACAAGACACACTACAGTCCCTTACAGACACACTTCAGTCTTACAAGACACACTACAGTCTTACAAGAAGCACTGCAGTCTTACGAGACACACTACTGTCTTACAAGACACACTACAGTCTTACAAGACACACTACAGTCTTAAAAGACACACTACAGTCTTACAAGACACATTACAGTCATACAAGACACACTATAGTCTTTCAAGACACACTGTAGTTCAAGAGACACTATAGTCTTACAAGACACACTATAGTCTTACAAAACACACTACAGTCTTACAAGACACACAACAGACTTACAAGACATACTACAGTCTTACAAGACAAACTACAGTCTTACAAGACACACTACAGTCTTACAAGACACACTGCAGTCTTACAAGACATACTACAGTCTTACACGAGATACTATAGTCTTACAAGACACACTATAGTCTTACAAGACACACTGCAGTCTTACAAAACACACTACAGTATTACAAGACATACTGCAGTCTTACAAGACATTCTACAGTCTTACAAGACACACTACAGTCTTATAAGACACACTACAGTCTTACAAGACACACTACAGTCTTACAATACACACTACAGTCTTACAAGACACACTACAGTCTTTCATGACACTGTAGTTCAAGACACACTGTAGTCTTACAAGACACACTACAGTCTTACAAGACACACTACAGTCTTTCATGACCTGTAGTTCAAGACACACTGTAGTCTTACAAGACACACTACAGTCTTACAAGACACACTACAGTCTTACAAGACACACTTCATCCTTACAAGACCCAATACAGTCTTACAAGTCACACTGCAGTCCTGCAAGACACACTACAGACTTACAAGATCACACTGTAGTCTTACAAGACACACTACAGTCTTACAAGACACAACAACAGTCTTAACAAGACACAACTACAGTCTTACGGAGACACACTACTGTCTCACAAGACACACTACAGTCTTACAAGACTCAACTACAGTCTAACAAGACACACTACAGTCTACAAGGACACACTTCAGTCCTTTCAAGACACACTATAGTCTTTCAAGACCACACTGTAGTTCAAGAGAACACTATAGTCATACAAGACACACTACAGTCTTACAAGACACACTACAGTCCTTACAAGACACACATACTGTCTTACAAGACACACTACAGTCTTTACAAGACAAAGTTGTGACTTCCGACTTACAAGATCACACTACAGTCTTACAAGACACACTACAGTCTTACAAGACACAGTACATTCTTACAAGACACACTACAGTCTTACAAGACACACTACAGTCTTACAAGACACACTACAGTCTTACAAGACACACTTCAGTCTTGCAAGACACACACAGACTTACAAGACACACTGCATCTTACAAGACACACTACAGTCTTAGAATACACACTAACAGTCTTACAAGACACACTACATTCTTACAAGACAGCACTAAACAGTCTTAAAAGAACACACTACAGTCTTACAATACACAATACAGTCCTACAAGACACACTACAGTCTTACAAGTCACACTACAGTCTTACAAGACACACTACAGTCTTTCAGACACTGTAGCTTCAAGACACAATGCTAGTCTTACGAGACACACTACAGTCTTACAAGACACCTAACAGTTCTTACAAGACACACCTCCAGTCTTACAAGACACACTACAGTCTTACAAGACACTCCTACAGTCTTACAAGACACCACTACAGACTTTAAAAGACAAACAACAGTCTTACAAGACACACTACAGCCTAACAAGACATACTACAGTCTTACAAGACATACTACAGTCTTACAAGGCACACTACAGTCTTACAAGACACACTACAGTCTTACAAGACATACTACAGTCTTACAAGACACACTATAGTCTTACAAGACACACTACAGTCTTACAAGACACACTACATCTTTCAAGACACTTTAGTTCAAGACACACTGTAGCCTTACAAGACACACTACAGTCTTACAAGACACACTACAGTCTTACAAGACACTCTACAGTTTTACAAGACACACTACAGTCTTACAAGACAAACTACAGTATTACAAGACACTCTATAGTTTTACAAGACACACTATAGTCTTACAAGACAAACTACAGTATTACAAGACACACTACAGTCTTACGAGACAAACTACACTCTTACAAGACACACTACAGTCTTACAAGACACACTAAAGTCTTACAAGACTCACTACAGTCTTACAAGACAAACTACAGTCTTATAAGACACACTACAGTCTTACAAGACGCACTATAGTCTTGCAAGACACACTACAGTCTTACAAGACACACTACAGTCTTACAAATCACACTACAGTCTTACAAAACACACTACAGACTTACAAGACATACTACAGTCTTACAAGACACACTACAGTCTTACAAGATACATTACAGACTTACTAGAGCACACTAACTGTCTTACAAGACATACCTACTCTTACAAGACATACTACAGTCTTACAATACACACTACAGTCTTACCAGACCTCTACAGACTTACAAGACAGACTACAGTATTACAAGACAATGCTACATTCTTACAAGTCCAGCTACCGTCCTTACACAAGGCACACTAACAGTCTACAAGACACACTACAGTCCCTACACAGACACACTACAGTCTTACAAGACACCTACAGGCTTACAAGACACACTACAGTCTTACAAGACACACTACAATCTTACAATACTCACTACAGTCTTACAAACACCACTAAAGTCTTACAAGACAGACAACAGTCCTTACAGACATCTACAGTCTTACCAAGACATACTACAGTCCTACAAGACACACTACTGTCTTACAAGACACACTACATCTTAGAAGACACACTACATCTTACAAGACACACTACAGTCTTACAAGACACACTACAGCCTTACAAGTACACACATACAGTCTACAAGAAACACTACTTCAGTCTTAGAAGACACACTAACAGCTTTCAAGACAACTGTGTTCAAGACACACTGTTGTCTTAACAAGACACCTACGAGCTTTGCAAAGACACACACAGTCTTACAAGACACCTACGTCTTACAAGACACACTACAGTCTTACGAAGACACACTGCAGTCTTGCAAGAACACACTACTACAGACCTTACAAGACACACTGAGTCTTACAAGACACACTGCAGTCTTACAAGACACACTACAGTCTTACAATTATCACCACTACAAGTCTTTCAGACAGACTAAGTCCATTCAAGACACAACTGTAGTTCAGGAGACACTATAGTCTTTACAAGACACACACAGTCTTACAAGACACACTACCAGTCTACAAGACACCCTACAGTCCTTACAAGACAACACTTCAGTCCTTACAAGACACACTACAGTCTTAACAAGACACACACAGTCGTACAAGACACACTACATTCTTACAAGACACACTACATCTTACAAGACGCACTACATCTTACAAGACACACTACAGACTTACAAGACAACTACAGTCTTACAAACACACTACAGTCTTACAAGCCAAACTACAAGTCTTACAAACACACTACAGTCTACAAGACACACTACAGTCTTACAAGTCACACTACAGTCCTTACAAGACACACTACAGTCTACAAGACACAATACTGTCCTGCATAGACACACTACAAACATTACAAGACACACTACATCTTACAAGACACACTACAGTCTTACAAGACCACACTACAGTCTTTACAAGACACATCTACATTCCTTTCAAGACACTGTAGTTCAAGGCACACTGTACGCTAACAAGACACACTACAGTCTTACAAGATACACTACAGTCTTTACAAGACACACTACAGTCTTACAAGACACACTACACGTCCTTCAAGACACATTTAGAGACTTACAAGACACACTAAAAGTCTTACAAACAACTACACTCTAAACAAGACATACTATAGTCTAAAAGACACACTACAGTCTTACAAGACACACTACAAGTCTTTACAAGGAAACACCACAGTCTTACAAGACACACTACAGTCTTACAAACACACTACTGTCTTATACGTAACACACACGGGGGGGACAGTCTTACAAACACACTACAGTCTTTTCATGACACCTGTATTATAGACACACTGTAGTCTTACAAGACACAGCTACATTCCATTAACAAGACACACACAGTCTTACAAGACACACTTCATCTTACAATACACACTACAGTCTTATAAGGCACACTACAGTCTTAACAAGACACACTACAGTCCCTTACAAGGACACACTTCAGTCTTATCAAGACTCACTTACAGTCTTAACAGACACACTGCAGTCTTGCAAGACACACTACAGACTACAAACACACTGTAGTCTTACAAACGCACTACAGTCTTACAAGACACTCTACAGTCCTTACACTACACACTACAGTCTTTCAAAGACCACACAATGTCTTTCAAGACACACTGTAGTTCAAGAGACACTATAGTCTTACAAGACACACTACAGTCATACAAAGACACACTACAGTCTTACAAGAACACACTACCGTCTTACAAGACACAACTTTTCAGTCTTACAAACATACACTACAGTCCTTACAAGACACGACTACAGTCCTTACAAGACACACTACCTTCTTACAAGACATACTACAGTCTTAAAAGACGCACAACAGTCTTACAAGACAACTACAGACTTACAGAGAAATACTACAGTCTTACAAGACACACTACAGTCCTTACAAGACAACTATAGTCTTTACAAAATACACTACAGTCTTAACAAAGACACACTACGGACTTACAAACAAACTGCAGTCTTACAATACACACATTACATCTTACAAGACCACACACAGTCTTACAAACACACAACAGACTTACAAAGACATACTATACAGACTCTACAGACACACTACAGTCTACAGCACACTAAAGTCTTACAAGACACACTGGAGCTTACAAGACAACTACAGTCTACACGAGATACTATAGTCTTTACAAGACACACTATAGTCTTACAAGACACACTGCATCTTACATAGCACACTCAGTATTACAAGACATTCTACAGTCCCTTACAAACATGCTACAGTCTTACAAGACACACTACAGTCATTAATAAGACACACCTACAACAGTCTTACCAAGACAACACTACAGTCTTACAATACACACTACAGTCTACAAGACACACTACATCTTTCACATGACACTGTAGTTCAAGAACACACTGTAGTACTCTCTTACAAGACACACTGCAGTCTGCAAGACACCTACAGACTTACAAGACACATCTGGCAGTCATTTACAAGACACACTTACCTACAGTCTACAATACACACTACAGTCTTACAAGGACACACTATTACATTTTCATGACCTAGTAAAGACACACTGTAGTCTTACAAGACCACACTACAGTCTTACAAGAACACTACAGTCTTACCAAGACACACTTCAAGTCCTACAAAGACACACTAACAGTCTTTACAAGTCACACTGCAGTCTTGCAAACCCACTACAAACTTACAAGACACACTGTAGCTTACAAGACACACTAACGTCCTTACAAGACAACACGACAGTCTTACAAGACACACTACAGTCTTCAAGACACACTACAGTTCCTTCAAGACAACACTATAGTCTTTCAAGAACACTCTAGTTCAAGAGACACTATAGTCTTACAAGACACACTACAGTCCTTACAAGACAACACTAACAGTCTACAAGACACACTACAGTCTATCTGACACACCACAGTCTTACAAGACACTACTATCAGTCTTACAAGACACACTACAAGTCTACAAGACACACTACTACAGTCTTACAAGACACACGTACATTCTTACAAGACACACTACAGTCTTACAAGACGCACTACAGTCCTACAAGACAAACTACAGACTTTACAGGACATACTACAGTCTTACAAGACACACTACAGTCTACAAGACACACTTATAGTCTTACAAAACTCACTACAGTCTTACAAACACACTACAGACCTTACAAGACATACTACAGTCCTACAAGACACACTACAGTCTTACAAGACACAGCTTCAGTCTTGCAAGACATACTACAGTCTTTCACGACATTCTACCGTCTTACAAGACACATCTAGTCTTACAAGACACACTACAGTCTTTACAAGACTACACTACATCTTACAAGACATACTACAGTCTTAACAAGACATGCTATACATCTTACAAGACACACACAGTCTTACAAGACACACTACAGTCTTACAAGACACACTACAGTCTTATCTACAAGACACACTTACAGTCTTTCAGACACTTTAGTTCATGACACACGTAACCTTACAAGACACACACAGTCTTACAAGACACACTACAGTCTTACAAGACACTCTACAGTTTTACAAGACACACTACAGTCTTACAAGACAAACTACAGTATAACAAGACACACAACAGCTTACGATACAAACTACACTCTTTACAAGACCACCTAACAGTCTTACAAGACACACTAAAGTCTTACAAGACTCACTACAGTCTTACAAGACAAACTACAGACTTATAAGACACACTACAGGCTTACAAGGCGCACTATAGTCTTGCAAGACACACTACTACAGTCTTACAAACACACTACAGTCTTACTAATCACACTTAACAGTCTTACAAAACACACTACAGACTTACAAAGACATACTAACAGTCATAACAAGACACCCTTACAGTCTAACAAGATAACATTACAGACTTAACAAAACACACACAAGTCTTACAAGACATACTACAGTCCTTGCAAGACATACACAGTCTATACAATACACACTACAGTCCTTAAAAGAACGAGACACAGACTTACAAGACATGATGCTACAGTCTTGACAAGACACACTACAAGTCTTAAAGACACAACTACTGTCTTACAAGACACACTACAGTCTACAAGACACACTAGAGTCTTGCAAGAACACACTACTGTCTTACAAGAAACACTACAGTCTTAGAAGACACACTTATACTACAGTCTTACAAGACACACTACAGTCTTACAAGACACACTACAGCCTTACAAGACACACTACAGTCTACAATACACACAACAGTCTTAGAAGACACACTTACAGTTATTTCAAGACACTGTATTCAAGACACACTGTATTCTTACAAGACACACTACCAATCTACAAGACACACTACAGCTTACAAGACACACTACAGTCTTAGCAAGACACACTACAGTACTTACAAGACACACTACAGTCTTACAAGACACAATAAAGTCTTACAAGACAGACTACAATTCTTACAAGACATGCTACAGTCTTACAAGAACTCTATTTGGAGGTATTTCTAACTACAGTCTTACAAGACACACTACAGTCTTTCAAGACACACTGTATCTTGCAAGACACACGACAGTCGTTGCAAGACATACTACAGTCCTTCAAACGCACTACCGTGCTTAACAAGACACCAACAGGCTTTCAAGACACACTGTAATCTTACAAGACACACTACAGTCTTGCAAGACACACTACAGACCTTAACAAAATCCACTATAGTCTTACAAGACACACACAGTCCTACAAGACACACTACAGTCCTTAACAAGACCACTACAGTCCTTACAGGACACACTAACATCTTAACAAGACACACTACAAGTCTAACAAGACACTCTATAGTCTTACAGACACTTACTACAGTCTCCAAGACATACTAGAGTCTTTCAAGACACCTACAGTCTTACCAGACAACTACTGTCTTGCAAGACACACTACAGTCTTACAAGACAACTACAGTCTACAAAACATACAACAGTCTTACAAGACGCACTTACAGTACTTACAGACACACTACCGTCTTCAAGACACACTGAAATCTTACAAGACACACTACAGTTTTGCAAGACACACTCGTCTTACAAGCACACTTAGTCTTAAAAGACACACTATAGTCTTAAAAAGCCACACAGTCTTCAAGACACCAAATTTTCTTTAAACACACTACAGTCTTACAAGCCACTACTCTTACAGGACATATACAGTTTTACAAGAAACTCAGTCTTACAAGACACACTACAGTCTCCCCAAGACCCTAAGTTTTAAAAGACACCACAGTCTTCCAAGCATACACAGTCTTTCAAGCACACTTCAGTTTTTACAAAATACTACAGTCTTTAAAGACACACTACGTCTTAAAAAACACACTAGAGTTTACAAAAATCAACAGCTTACAAAACACTACAGCCCTACAAGAGCACTACAGTCTTAAAGACACACTGCAGTCTTACAAAACACACTACAGTATTACAAGACATACTGCAGTCTTACAAGACATTCTACAGTCTTACAAGACACACTACAGTCTTATAAGACACACTACAGTCTTACAAGACACACTACAGTCTTACAATACACACTACAGTCTTACAAGACACACTACAGTCTTCCATGACACTGTAGTTCAAGACACACTGTAGTCTTACAAGACACACTACAGTCTTACAAGACACACTACAGTCTTACAAGACACACTTCAGTTTTACAAGACACACTACAGTCTTACAAGTCACACTGCAGTCTTGCAAGACACACTACAGACTTACAAGACACACTGTAGTCTTACAAGACACACTACAGTCTTACAAGACACACTACAGTCTTACAAGACACACTACAGTCTTACGAGACACACTACTGTCTCACAAGACACACTACAGTCTTACAAGACACACTATAGTCTTACAAGACACACTAGAGTCTTACAAGACACACTACAGTCTTTCAAGACACACTATAGTCTTTCAAGACACACTGTAGTTCAAGAGACACTATAGTCTTACAAGACACACTACAGTCTTACAAGACACACTACAGTCTTACAAGACACACTACAGTCTTACAAGACACACTTCAGTCTTACAAGACACACTACAGTCTTACAAGACACACTACAGTCTTACAAGACACACTACATTCTTACAAGACACACTACAGTCTTACAAGACGCACTACAGTCTTACAAGACACACTATAGTCTTACAAGACACACTGCAGTCTTGCAAGACACACTACAGACTTACAAGACACACTGCAGTCTTACAAGACACACTACAGTCTTAGAATACACACTACAGTCTTACAAGACACACTACAGTCTTTCATGACACTGTAGTTAAAGACACACTGTAGTCTTGCAAGACACACTACAGTCTTACAAGACACACTACAGTCTTACAAGACACACTTCAGTCTTACAAGACACACTACAGTCTTACAAGACACACTGCAGTCTTGCAAGACACACTACAGACTTACAAGACACACTGTAGTCTTACAAGACACACTACAGTCTTACAAGACACACTACAGTCTTTCATGACACTGTAGTTAAAGACACACTGTAGTCTTACAAGACACACTACAGTCTTACAAGACACACTACAGTCTTTCATGACACTGTAGTTAAAGACACACTGTAGTCTTACAAGACACACTACAGTCTTTCATGACACTGTAGTTAAAGACACACTGTAGTCTTACAAGACACACTACAGTCTTACAAGACACACTACAGTCTTACAAGACACACTTCAGTCTTACAAGACACACTACAGTCTTACAAGACACACTGCAGTCTTGCAAGACACACTACAGACTTACAAGACACACTGTATTTTACAAGACACACTACATCTTAAAGACA
>NW_026473532.1:0-10013 GCF_026875155.1 Cherax quadricarinatus | reverse complement strand
TATATATATATATATTTATAAAATTTAATATTTTTATATTTTATTATATATATATATATTTTTTTATGTTGCAGTTCGGAAGCTTATCTGACAGTGATACAGTACATTTCTGGCAAGACAGAGATTGACTAAATGACAGTGAAGTGTTTCCTCCTGGTACCTTCCTTGGTAGGGGGCGGCGGCCAAGTATTAAAAGCGTATTTATTATGCCCCTATTTTCTCTGTATTAATTTGAATGTTTTTGCTACTGGCTGTATTGGTATTAATGGTAACTTCGGATTAAAGGAAACTGACTGAAGAACGTTGGGTGTGTCCCCAAGAGGCTTATGAAATTTGATCCCAGGCTGAACATAATGCTTATGAAAATTAGTATTTGAAAAAAATTTTAAAACTATTCTGTGTAGAAAATGTGACGTTTATTAATACGTTATATAAATTTTAAAAAATTTTAATATAATTTTTTTTAATTATTTCATCTATTGAAAAACGCTTTCACACGCTGAATCATGGCAGATTAAAAAAATCATTTTATTACATCGGAAGACGAATCTCTCTAATCTCAGAACGTACTCTAGTATGACTTTAATATCTCTCATTTTTAAAGAAGTGAAAGAGATGAGCAGCTGACCCCGTGTGGTAGCCAAGGTAATTAATTATCTACTTTGGGTTTTTTTCCAAGAAGTAATTTAACATGGCCTGAAAAAGATCGGGTTCCGTATTTAATTTAATAAACGAGCGTCAGGGTGACACAGAAGCCTGGGGTGGGCCCTGGAGTTTCCTGGAGAGGTTGGGGGGTCAACCCCCCCGGGGCCCCGGTCTGTGCCCAGGCCTCCTGGGGATCAGACCCTGTCAACCAGGCTGTTACTGCTGGCTGCAGAACCAACGTACGAGCCCAGCCCGGCTGGTCGGACCACAAACCCCCCTGACTTGTTCGAAAAAGGATGTTTCTGCAGGTATTTAGGGGAGGGTTTTATTTGACTTTTTTCGTATTTTTTTTTTATGATTATGCAGAGGTTTAGTGCATTTGGTGATGAAATTTTGTTTCTTATAGTGGGATAATTTTTAAAACCTTCCTCGCCTCTGTAGTCTATTTGAAATTCGTGTACTGATTAGTAGTAGCCGTTGTAGCTCCCTCGTCGGGTGGATAGGAAGATTGTACTTTTATAAGAAAAAAAAGAAGGAACACGCAACGGGCCCTACAAACCCAAGCGAGGCACGTCCATGTTCCCCCCCCCCCCGGATTAGGCCCAAGGGACCCCCCCCCCGGATTACCCAAATGCCCCACCCCCGGATTATCCCAATGCCCCCACCAGCCTGGTAAATCTCCATCAAGGATGGAGCACTGCACCAAAACCCAGCAGAACAAGCTAGTCGGGTCCAACTCACACCCCCCCACCCCCCACTCAGTATTTTATTAACCTATTTTTAAAACTACAAAAACGTTTTACCCTCAATAACTGTACTCGGGTTTTTTTTTTTTTTTTCCCCAAACCCAAATTCCACTACCCCTCTTTCCCAAACCAGTCCCTTTCCTATACCCTTTTCCTAAAATCTAAATTTTTTCCCAAATTTTGAAATCTTTATGCGAGTCCTTTCATGGCGGGAAAATTTTTTTTTTCAGCACGCTATTTACACCCCCTTTATTTACCCTGTTTTCCATTTATACACCCCCAAAATCAAAATCCCCCCAAATTTTACGCCTTTGGGAGAGATTTTCGATTCGGGGGCCCTCAGTCTATCCTCTTTGGGGAAAGATTTTTGATCATGGGATAAATTTTTGTCACCTTTTGTACTTTTTCCGGGAAGCATTTTATACATTCTGTAATACTGAACGGGAGCGGGAACAGTCTAAATGAAGAAAAAACCAAAGGTGAATAGATTTGAAAAAACAACCTGGGGAAAAACTTTATTTTTTTATAATTCTAGTTTAAACCCAAAAATTTCTGTTAGCTTTATTGCAAACATTTAATGCCTGTTGTTTGGTTTTGGGTTTAAATGTAACCAGAACCCCTAAATCCTTTTCGCAATCGGTAGTTTTAAAAGATCTAAATTATTTATTTTAAAAGGTGGCATGGTTTTTAAAAATTTTCAACTTTTGAACTTTGTTTTTGGGTAAATATTAAACTGATCTGCCACTTCTCCGACCATTCGTCAGTTTTTAAAAATACCCGGGAAAGGGCTCTAATATCCTCACTAGAATAAATTGGAAGGCCTTTTTGGTTCATCAGCAAATTTCCTTATGTCGTATTTTTTCCCTTTCTATGTCTTTTATGAAAAATTGTGAAAAACAAGGGCCCCCAACACTGCCCCCTGGGAAAAACCCCGCTTGTGCCCTCCCCCCATTCTGTTTCCCCCCCATTTATGCGAACCTCTCTGCTGCCCAAATTTGTGAACCATGCTCCCCAGGAAAAAAATTTTCCTCCTTTCCTGTCCCCTAATTTTCCCGCAATACCCTCTGGTGTGGAACTCTATAAAAAGGGCCTTACTGAAGTCCTTATACAAAATATCACATTCTTACCATAAATCTACCTCCAAAAAAACACCTTAGGGAAAAAAGTTATTTAAATTCTTTAAGCGGGAACGCCCCTTTGAAAAACCGTGTTGAGATTCATTAATCAATCTGGGGGCCTGTCAAGTTTGGTACGAATTGTTTTCGGGCAATTATTGTTTCCCCAAAAATTTTCCCCCCACTGTGGGGGGAAAGGGTTTTTTGGGTCTATAGTTGTTGGGTAAGGACACATATGCAACACTTAGGTACCCTTATTTCAAAACGTTTTCCCTAACAGTAGGTTTTCAGTGAGTCCCAAAAAAAAGTTGTTAGAAGCAAAAAGATATTAAAGACGATGTAATCAGCCCATCACCCTTGAATTTTTTGAGGGGGTTTCAGCCCCTCAGTCTGGAGAAGGTTTTTTTTAAATGTCTGAAAAAAAATATGGAGTTGAAGTGACAGGATGGAGCCTTATTTTAACGCCGGGAAGGTGATATGTAGGACAAATTACATCGTCTTCAAGTTCTTCTGTTCTATCAACTTTTCTTTTACTCGACTGAAAAACCCTTTCTGTGTAGGCGAAGCGTTTCGAAATAAAGATATCAAATTGTTGCTTTATGTGAAAAATTAAAATGGTATAAAATACCGACTTTTTGTTGGAAAAATTTCTCTTCTCCAGCTGAGGGACGGGACCACCTAAAAATTTTTAAAGGGTTTGAGGGACTGATTACTTTGTCTTCAAGTTTCTTTGATTCTATCAACTTTTCGTACTCGACTGAAAAAACCCTACTGTGTGGGGGGAAACGTTTCGAAAAAAGGGGATACCTAACTGTTGCATATGTGTCTTACCTGTTGCATATGTGTCTTCCCTAACAACCTGTCGGTATTGTATCCCCATTTTAATGGTCTATAGTTCGAAGCCGAGGACCTGCCCCCTCCTTGTAAATGGGTATTACTTTTTTCCCAAAATTTTCCCACTTATCAGGCACTATGCCAGTTTTTTGGGGACATTTTAAAAAGATTACCCCAAAGGGTATGCTAATTCCCTTTCTTTCCCTTTTAAAACCCCCTTGCAAACATTTTTCATCGGGACTGGGGAAATTTGTTGGGTTTTAGTTTCTCTATTTGTTGGGGAAACCTTTTCCACATTTACCCCCAATGGTTTTTTTTATCACCCTGTTCAAACTTTAATCATTATTTCGGAAATATCGTATTTATTTTCCGGGGTTTGAAAACTGAGGGGAAAAGTGGTTTAGAATTTCACACTTTCTTATCCTGTCAGTGATCTGCCCAGAGTTACTTTTTAAGGGGGGGGAAAAATTCTTGCCCCTTAATCTTACTTCTGGTTCCCCGAAAAAACCCCTTTTGGGTTAGCTTTGAATCCCTTGCGATTAGCCTCAATCCCCTTTTTGCTTTTCTTTTTCCCTTTTTTTTTTTCTCTTTTTAAATTTGGAATTTTTATGTTTTCCCTTAACTGCCCATCCTCTTTTGAACGCCTATAAAAGCCTCTTTTTGACCAGTGAGATGTTTTAATTGTTGTTATCCATTTGGGATTTTTTTTGTTAGTTTAAAATTTTTCCCCTTACTGGGAAAAAAAGTTGTTGGGCGGGTTTAAAATTTTCCCTTCTAAAAACGTCATATTTACAACCCAAGATACCTCCCTGCCCCATAGTCGGGCCCAACCCAATTTTAGCCCACCCAAGAAATTTTTTCGTCCCATGAAGTCGGGCCAGCAAAAATCTGGGACAGAGTTTTGTTTAAAATTTAAACGGGGGAAATTTTCCCATGAATTTTGGAAACAAAGTGATTTGTAAATCACTTCCCCAAGTTTCACCTTTAACCCTTTAAAGATTTTAATTTTTGAATCTTTGTTGGCAGTGGTGAGTTGCCGGGAAACAACACTCTTGCTGGGGGTACCAAAAAGACAGGGACATTTGGGGGAATTTCCCTTTTTGACTCATGGACATGACAGTGGGGGAAAATTTCCTCAAAGGGTCATGAGACATGACAGGGGTTTGCACTTCCTTGACGTCAAAAATACATGACAGCGGTGACACTTCGTCGGGACGTCTAAGAATGTCAGTGGTGACATTTTCTCGGGACTCATAAGACATGACACTAAGGGGTTTTTTCCCAAAGTCACGAGATATGATAAAAAAAACGACAGTTGTGAGGACAGATGAGATGATGTGATAAAAAAACCCTGCAGTTGTGGCACTGACGTCACAAAGCATAACTTTTGTGACACTGACTTAAAAAGACATGGCGTTGCGCCCACTGAGTCACAAGGACATGACAGTTTCTTGTTAGATGTGCTGCCTGAACGACCAGTTTATTGAACACCCCCCAGCTTTTCCTTTGAGTTGAAATTTTATTGGGAAAATCCCCCAGCTATCCGGGGAGTGTAAAGGGGAGACAACAGGATCAAAATGATCACGTAGTTCTGTTTCCCACCTCACTGGATATAATTTTCATTTTTCAGTTTCTTCACTATTAAAATTTTTGTCATAGTAAACATTTACCCTTTTGGAGGCACCCCTGTTTAAAAAAATTTAACCTTTTTATTACCCCCTTGGGGGCCCACCTGGAGCAGCGAAAAAGGGGCAAAATCTTAGTGCGTAGTAGCGAAACCATTTGAGGGGAGGTAGTCCTTTAAGGGCCGGGGGGGACGGGGATCCATGTGTTTTCATTTTTGGAAAGGGGTTTGTTGCTCTTGATCCCACGCCTCGGGGGCTTTGGGCATGGACCGGGCCGCGGGGGGTTGACCCCCCCGGGAAAACCTTTTCCAGGGGAGACCCCTTTAAAAAAAAAAAAGGGGCAGGCTGCAGTCTCATCAAATATCATTTCATTCATTTTTGGCAGTGAAAAATGTGGGAATTAAATTAGACAAAGGTGAACACCGGGGTAGCTTTATTATGATGAAAATTTCACTAAGTAGTGGCATCTTTTTTTCAAATTTCAAAACTTTTTTAAATGGGAAAAAAAAAGGGATGAGGTAAACAGTCCCCCACCCTTGAAAAGGGATTCACTTTTGGGGGAAACGATTTTATCAAAAAATAAGGCAGGGAATTTCTTCACTTTCACCCCGTCTCCAGTTAATGAGGCTTGTTTTGAAGTGATAACGCCCAAAGGTGATGAAATATCTTTATAATAATGGTACCCCGATATTGCAAATGGGTTTCATTTTATAAATTTTCGATACTTTTACCCTTAATGTTGTATAAAACGTGGACAAAAACTCAAATTTTTAGATGAAATTTTCAGTTCCCGTTCAGCCGGGCTGTGGTCGTATGTTTGACTGGTGGTGTCGCCGGGACGCAGTCAGATGTACTAAAAGTAGTCTTCCAGAGGGGTGATCGGGGGCGTTGACCCCCCAAAACATCCTCCAGGTATTTCCCGTTGGGTTTTCCCTGGCGGGTGGCTCTGAAAAAGGGTTTGGGTGTTGAGGGGCACTCGAGTTACGTCGGGAGGGTCTGGTCCCGCCCGGGGGCGGCAGGGAAAAAAAAGAGAAACAAGAAAACAGACAGGGGCAGGGGTACTCAACTTTTGGGTTTGGGGAGTTTAGGAAAGGGAAAATGCTGCTCCCCGTCATCAGCCCGCTGTGGGCGGGCAGCAGTTGTAGCAGAAAAAAACACCAGCAACACAGGGAACAACGGGATCAGCAGGAGAGTTTGCAGCAACAGTAGTAGTATTAGCAGAGGAGCAGCAGTAAAAACCCCGTAAACAGTAAATAGCACTAGCAATAAACGAATAAATGTAACAGCAGCAGCAGCATAAATAGCACAGTAGGGAAAAAGTAATTTTCACCAGTATTTGTAAAAACAATAGCAACCCGCCCAGCAATCGAAAATTAAAAAACGCATAAAAAAGCGGGAGTAGTAGCAATAGCAATAACAGTAGCACCCTTTTATAGTCATCAAAAAAAGCCGGAAACGGTTTGCAGCAGGGGAGCCTAAAGCCCCGCACCAATAGCAGCGCAGTAAAAAAAAACCAAAAACCGCAGGGAAGGGAAGCAGCAGTAACAGGGCATCAGTAAAAAGCAAACCCAAAAGGAGCTGCATCAGCGCCCTTTCTAAACAGCAGTAGCAGCAGGGGGGGGGCAGGAGGCAGGGCCACTCAGCTTTAGGGGGGTGTGAAGGCAGGGGCTGCTGCTCCCACATCATGCAGAAAAATGACAAATTGCAGGGCGGGGTTTTTTCCCCGTTTGAAGGAACCCATTTATTTCCCCCTTCATAAACCTTTTTTTTTTATTTTTATTTTATTCCTTGTCTCATTCTTCGTCTCTTTGTGTACAGTCAGCTAAAAACGCCCCCCTTCAAAATCCCGGGAAAAAATATTCCAGCTCAAAGGGAAATTTTTAACTGGCTTGTCGTTGACATCCTTTACAATCTTTTAAAATTTTCCAAAGGGGGAAAGACTTATTAATTAAACTTTTAATTAAACTGTGTGTTTTTATTACCCGAGACATGGGGGCTTCTCTGAGGCGTTTATCCACGTTTGTATTTGTGTAAGATTGTTTTTAAGAGCATTTTAAAATGTAGAGAGAAAAGTGGTGGGTGGGGCGAGAGTTTGGGGGTTAAACAAAAGCGAGGCGGCGAGCGTGTGTGTGTGGCACCGCCGGCTCCTGCCCCATTGTTCAATATCACGGTGGGATAGTTTTTTCTTCCCAAATTTGTGGGGCCACTGTTTTTTGAGCGAGGCAGCCAACCTTATGTTTTTGTCGTTTTACATACATTTACAACATCCCGAAGGGTTTTTTGGTTTGGGGCGCCCGGGTTGTGATGGTGTTTCTGTGGGTTTTTGGGGCTGTCTGTGTTGGTTGGGAGAGGGGGGGGGTAATTTCCGTGGTGGTGGCGCCCGTCTGTGTGGTGTTGGTTTTTGGCAGATGGCTTTTCCCTGGGGCGCTTTGTTGTGGGTAGTGCTGTTTTGGTGGTTTAAAGCCTGTGGTAGTTGTGGGTTTTTTGTTGTGGTGCTGCTGGGATCTTCATTATTTTTTCAAACCCCCCCTAAAAAAACTTTGATTAAAAAAAATATCAGGGACAGTTCGTATCCTTTTTCGGGAATTTTACCAAAATTAGCAAAATGGGTTTGCAAAGATTTGTTTGCTCTTTTAAAAAACAAAGGGGAAATTTTTCGAACAAATGTGGTTACAGGATTAAAAAAAACTGGTGAATTTATGGGCATCGGTTTTTTTCCCCAGTTTT
This sequence comes from Cherax quadricarinatus, assembly GCF_026875155.1. Classification (NCBI taxonomy): domain Eukaryota; kingdom Metazoa; phylum Arthropoda; class Malacostraca; order Decapoda; family Parastacidae; genus Cherax; species Cherax quadricarinatus. The sequence continues at coordinate 2,321 of NW_026473532.1, read as the reverse complement.
CACTGAAACAACTGGTTTTGTGTAAAAAGAAAAATAATTTGTGCCCAAAACGAACTCTTATTTTTAAACTGCCAGGGAACTGCCATCATTGGGAGTTTTCGTGGGGGTTATTTTTCTTGGCAAAAATGAAATACAAGGTCAATGTTTAAGGGAATGAATACTAGGCAATTTTAAGGGGAAAGGAAAACAAGGTCAATGTAAAGGGAAATGAATAGAAGGTCCCGGGTAGGGAATTAAATAAAATATTTAATTGGAAAAAAAAACTTTTTGGGAAAACGGGTTTAGTGACAACCCCCTGGATATTATATCATTACAAGTTTGGGCAAACACCAGTGTCAAAGGGGCCCCTTAGGGTCAAAAAAAACCACCCCTCTAATCCCCCCTGGCGCACAAACCGCTTCCCTCCCGGTCCTCCACTGGCCCCCCCCCCCCCCCCCCCCCCCCCCCCGGCCCCCCCCCCCCCCCCGCCCCCCCCCCCCCCCCCCCCCCCCCCCCCCCCCCCCCTAACATCCGGGGGACCCCCTACTGGTTTACCACTAACATCCCGGGCACTCCCTACCATTATCCCACCCTTTAAAACCGGCACTTAAAACAATATACCCACAAGTTCCATAAATGGTCACTTTAAGGCCCCAAATTTTTTTCGGTTAGGAAAATGGGGAAAGTTTTTTAATTTTATTGGGGGGGCAATAAAAGAAATAAAATTCTGGAAAAAATTTAAAAATTGTAAAAAAAAAAATTTAATAAAATAAATTGAAAAATTTTTTTTAAATTTATCAAATTTTGCGCATTAAAATTATTTGGGTTGTAGTTCTTAGGTGGGGGGAGGGGGTTTGTGCAAAGGGAATTTTTTCGAAACCCCAAAAAAAACCTACGATCGAAAAAAAGGGAAGGCTGGGGGACAAAAACTGAAGAACTGGAGCCGGATAAAGATTAAATCAAAAAGGAAAAGGGGTTTTTAACGGACGAAAAATCAGACTAGTCACAGGGCTGTCAGTAAGTGCTATATTCATTTATCAAGGTAGCAGGAAAATGCATGGCATGCTAGGAAGGTGCAGGTGATTGACACAACATTTGTATTAGTTTCTAGAGTAAGACTGAATATGGCAGACCCCAGTAATGTCCCATGACAAAGCTTAAGAGAGTGGGGAGCCCGGACTCAACTCCACCATTATAAATCTGATTGAAGTTTCATGAATGATACCCAGTTGACAAATTTCTCAAACCAGCAGTCAGGTGATTTTCAAATCAGAAACGGTTTTGGAACAGGATCTTACAGGAGAAAGCACAACTAAGGGACACATCGATGTACTGGGGGGTGTCCCTCAACTGCAACAGAACATGAAAAGAAAGAAACCCTACCATGGGCGGGGATAGAACCTGCGATCAGAGAGTCTCAAAACTCCAGACCGTTGCGTTAGTCACTGGACCAACCAGCCAAAATAAGATTCATCAAACTGGGTATATTTCTACACCATAGGAGGTTAGCATAGGCCCACTGTGACCAAAATGCAAGTTTTTACGTATGCTTTAACTGCATCTGCCACTTTTCTGACCAAGAATTGAGTTTGTCTAAATCCTCCTGAAGTTCTGTGACATCTACGTTTGAATCAGTTATCCTACCTATCTTCGTGTCATCGGCGAATTTGCTCATGTCACTAGTAATTCCCTCATCAAGGTCAATGATATATATTATAAACAACAATAGGCGAAAGACCGATCCCTGCGGAACGTCACTTGTTACAGATCCCCACTCAGATTTAACCCCATTTATGCACACACACACTGCTTCCTGTTGGTGAGCCATGACTCGATCCATGACAGCACTTTTACCCCACTGCCATAAGCAGCCTCTTTCTTCAACAGTCTCTGATGTGATACTCTATCAAAAGCCTTACTAAAATCCAAATAAACAATATCGAATTCTTTATCATGATCAACGGCCTCAAAAGCCTTACTGAAGAAAGTTAATAAATTAGTTAGGCAGGAACGGCCCCTGGTGAATCTATGTTGAATATCATTAATCAAATTATGCCTGTCGAGATGGCTTCTTATATTATCAGCTATAATTGACTCTAGTAATTTGCCTACAATTGAGGTTAGGCTTATTTGGGCGGTAATTTGAAGGTAACACTTGTTCCCCCTTTAAAAACAGGAATTCATTAGCCATCTTCCACATATCAGCATACACCTGTTTTTAAAAAAATTTAAAAATATTTAATTAAAAGTTCCAGAGTTCCATTTTGCATTCCTTAAGAACCTTTAAAAATTCACCAGGCCAGGCATTTATTTTACTTTAAACGGTTTTGTTTGTTTTTCTA
>NW_026473531.1:0-11120 GCF_026875155.1 Cherax quadricarinatus | reverse complement strand
TCAAAAAACATTATCATAAAAACCAAATAAAATGAATAACTGAACCTTGTAAATTGTATATCTTAAATGTTTTCACAATTATATCACATAAATGTTAAACCTAAAACCCAATCTAACTTTATTATTTTTTAAATACATTACCTAACAGAATCACTACCTAACTGAATGCAACCATATGACCTGTCTTTGTAATACTCACTTGTGCTTTATAGTTATCTGTTTACATTAATGTTTTATCACTGATTTCATCATTGCTTAGTTAATCTTAAGTTAATTTTAAGCCAGCCCGTAATGCTATGCATAGTATAAGTGGCTTTGGCATGCTGCTCTTATCTGTATTTTTTTGTACCTCTGTATGTGTGCTCAAATTGGAAATAAATAAATAAATAAATAAATCGTCCCAATGTTCTTACCAGTGCAGTTTGCAAGGTGTTGGAACGTCTGGTAAATAGATGTTTGATGTGTTATTTAGAGACACACAATAGTCTCTCCACTAGTTAGTATGGCTTTCGTAAGGGCCGTTCTGCTATAGACCGCTTACTCCGCTTAAATACACATGTACATAATACCTATGACAATTGTGATGAATGGTTTGAAAAACCGACAAGTTGAAGATTGAGACACTTATGCAGCATATGGGAATCTTTATTCAGGAAACGTTTCGCCACACAGTGGCTTCATCAGTCCAATACAAAGAGGAAGGCGTAAGGAGAGGAGGAGTATGAGGTAATCAGTCCCTCAGCCTGGAGTCGATGTGTTCAGTCCATCAAACGTTTCGCCACACAGTGGCGAAACGTTTCCTGAATAAAGATTCCCATATGCTGCATAAGTGTCTCAATCTTCAACTTGTCGGTTTTTCAAACCATTCATCACAACTGTCAGACACTGCAGCATCATGGGATCTTGTTACAAAGAATTCTTCAACACTTGTTCAACCTTTGGACGAAGACCTACTTCGACTAGTGGATGGTACCACTATGACCCCGCCTCCGCCTGCTTCACCTTACCTCACTACAGTATATAAGCCACGTCTACGGCCCTATGCGGGTCATCGCAAGATTGGGACCCGTGCCAGGACTATGGTCTTGGCGAACATTATACATACCTATGCTGTACATTCTACAAGATTGATGGACTGAACACATCGACTCCAGGCTGAGGGACTGATTGCCTCATACTCCTCCTCTCCTTACGCCTTCCTCTTTGTATTGGACTGATGAAGCCACTGTGTGGCGAAACGCTTCCTGAATAAAGATTCCCATATGCTGCGTGTCTCGATCTCCACCTATGACAATAACCACTCGGTTATCGCCATCTTTTTTGATCTTGAGAAGGCATATGACACAACTTGGAGATATAACGTCTTGACCCAAACTCACTCCTTAGGCCTCCAAGGTAATATACCATTTTTCCTTAAGAACTTCTTATCCAAGAAACATTTCCGTGTTCTGGTTAATAATATGCTTTCCCTAGACTTTGTCCAAGCTGAAGGTGTCCCCCAGGGATGTGTCCTGAGCACCACACTTTTTCTCCTTGCTATAAATGATTTGGCCTCTGCTCTTCCATCTAATATTTGGTCATCGCTCTATGTTGATGACTTTGCTTTAGCTTGTGCAGGCGCTGACTATCACCTCATTGCAATTTCTCTCCAGCATGCGGTCAACTATGTTTCCAATTGGACCACTTCTCATGGGTTTAAATTTCCTAGTACTAAAACACACCAAATAACTTTCACTAGACGTTCTATCGTCCCTGATAATCCATTGTACCTGTATGGTTCGTGTATCCCAGAAGGTGATACAGTCAGGTTTCTCGGCGTCTTGTTTGACCGTTGGTTTTCCTGGAAACCTCACATTACCTCCTTGAAGGTAACTTGTCTTAGCCAGCTGAACCTCCTTAAAACCCTCGCTCATCTTTCATGGGGGCTGATCGTTGAAACTCTCCTTCGACTGCATGCAGTCCTAATTTTATCGAAACTAGATTATGGCGACCAGATATATTCAGCGGCCTCTCCTGCAACTCTTTCTAACCTTGATCCCATCCATCACCAGGGATTACGTTTATGCCTCGGTGCTTTTCGCTCTTCACCTGTTGAGAGTGTCTATGCAGAGGCGAATATTTCATCCTTGACCGATTGCCGTGATGTCCATTGCCTCCGCTTTTGTTCGCTCTCATGACCTCCGCAGTCCTTCCATGTATAGGATAGTAACGGATGTTAGTAGAAGTTCCTTATTTGTTCATCGTCCCTGTTTACTCCGTCCCTTTTCTCTTCGTCTACGTGGCCTGGTGGCTAAAGCTCTCGCTTCACACACGGAGTGCCCGGGTTCGATTCCCTGCGGGGTGGAAACATTTCGACGTGTTTCCTTACACCTGTTGTCATGCTCACCTAGCAGCAAATAGGTACCCGGGTGTTAGTCGACTGGTGTGGGTCGCATCCTGGGAGACAAGATTGAGGACCCCAATGGAAATGAGACAGACAGTCCTAGATGACGCACTGACTTTCTTGGCTTATCCTGGGTGGCTAACCCTCCGGGGTTAAAAATCCGTCGAAAATCTTATCTTATCTTGTCTTCTCTTCCTTTGCCGTCTTTCTGTGTTCATGTAGCAGCTAACTTTTTCCCTTTCCCTTGATAAGTTCCGATGGTTCGTGTCTGTTCTTCCCCACTGTCGTGCGCGAAAGTCCAAATACCTACGGCTGCTTCTGGCTCTCTTTTTCTTAATCACTTCTGGTCTCATTCCCATGCCATCGTAGTGTACACCGATGGTTCCAAGCTTCTGACGGTGTCGGGTTTGCAGAAGTGTTTCCGGACAGCGACGTATGAGGGTATTTATTAGCCTTGGTTAGCATTTTTACAGCTGAATTGTATGCAATTATCGTAGCACTTATCCGTACTGCATCTATGCTTATGTCGCCATTTGTGGTAGTTTCAGACTCCCTTAGTGTTTTACAGACTATAAGAAAATTTGATACATCTCATCCCCTGGTTCTTCGTATCCAACTTTGGTTATGCTGTATCTCTAGCAAGCACAAAGATATTGTTTTTTGTTGGGTCCCTGGTCATGTTGACGTACAGGGCAATGAACAGGCAGACACTGCTCCGCGGTCAACAGTACATGACCTCCCAGTTTCACATGGAGGTGTTCCATTCACAAATTATTTTGCTGTAAATTTTACCCTCCTTTGCAACTGTTGGCAAGAACGTTAGTATGAGCTGCTACATAACATATTACATTCTATTAAACCAAGTATAGGTTTCTGGCCGATGTCTTGTCACCGATGCCAAGATTGGGAGACTACTCTCTCCTGTCTTTGCATTGGACACACTCGTCTTACTCATGGGTATCTCATGGAGAGACGCTCTGTTCCACTCTGTGAGAATTGTCAGGTTGCAGTTTCTGTTAGCCATATTCTGTTGGACTGTCCGGTCTATCAACGAGCATGCAGAATTTACCTCCGACGTCGTCACTCCTCTACTGCCCTTACTTTATCTTCCCTCCTTGCTAACGGACCCACCTTTGGCTCAGATTCTCTCACTGAATTTTTGACAACAACTGATTTACTTCATAGACTTTGATGATGATGGTGCTCCTCGCAGCCCTTTCTACCTCTCCCTTTAGTTGCCTTATACCCCTGCACTTTCCTCTGCCCCGCTGCACTGTATGACCCTACTAATAATACCTCTCCCTTTTGCTACCAATACACTTGTATTCTTCCCTGCCCCACTGTGATGACCCTTGTAGGTTTAGCGCTTATTTTTTTATTATAATTATAATGAAACTGTTGGTGCTTTGGCCACCCTGCTAAATACTGCAGGTCTGTGACGGAGTGCCAGTTTGCGGTGCTGCAGATACATCTTTCAGTTCTCCCCCACTAGTCTTAATTGCAAGGAAGCTCACCCTTCTTATTCTCGCCGATGTTAGGTCTATCTTAATGAACGTGAAATTCGTTGTCTTAAGGAGAGTGAGGGCCTTACTTGTGCTATGGCTGTCTCTTACTTTGCTACTGACCTCGTTGCCACGGACTAGGAGAAGGCTTTCGACACGGTCTGGCATGATGGCTTAAAGTACAGGCTCCGTAACTCTTTCGACCTTCCTTTAATATGACTAAATTAGTATGTAACTTCCTTAATGGCCGTACTATGCGTATAAAGCTCAGGAATAACTTCTCTGACTACTTCACCCTTCAGGCAGGAGTCCCTCAAGGCTTCGTCCTTTCTCCCACACTCTACATTCTTTACACAAGTGACTTACCAGACCCTGTATACCCAGACACTATTATAATCTCATATGCAGACGACATTTCACAACTCACTGCACACGAAAACAAGATTCCTTGCACACAGAATACAACATGAGGTAGACAGGATTAGCCAATGTGAATTAATATGGAGAATAAAGATTAATGCCAATAATCTTAAAATAACCTATTAACATCATAGACGAGGCATTCCTGCTCATGTCGAACTCAGAACCAATGTCTCACGAACACCTATACCACGCACTTCATCCACAGTAGTACCTGGAGTCAACCTTGACTCCAAGTTACATATGAAAACTCACATCACTTCTAAGACAGCTGTGGCGAGAATTGCACTCTGTCGGCTTTATAGGCTGAGAGGTACACGTTCCGTCACAAAACTCCATCTATACACTACTCTTATCAGATCCCTCATCAAATACACTCCTCTTGCTTTAACTCTGACTGCTAAGACTAACGCTCTGAAGCTACAACGAATCCAGAATTTTGCCACGTTCGAGTCATTCCACCCCAGGACTGGCATACCAGTTCTGAACGTCTTTCTGGAAAATATTAAGTTACAGACGGATTGACAAACTTGAGACACACCATGACTCATGGACTTCCTTTCTTGACGACACTATCAGATGCTCTCACTATCTTCCAAACCTCTTTTTAGCTCTTTACGATCCAGTTCCTCTACCACTTTACAACGAGCCTTTACTTACCTGGAGTATACCCGGAGAGGGTATCGGGGGTCAACGCCCCAGAAACCCTCCTGGTCTGAGACTTGGCCTCGTGGTGGATCAGCGTCTGATCAACCAGGCTGTTACTGCTGGGCACACGCAAACAGAAGTATGAACCACAGCCCGGCTGGTCAGGTACTGACTTTGGGCGCCTGTCCAGCCCTCTCTTGAAGACAGCCAAGGGGCTATTAGTAATCCCCCTTATGTATGCCGGGAGGCAGTTGAAACAATCTTGGGCCTCTGACATTTATTGTGTTGTCTCTCAGCGTACTCATGGCGCCCTGCTATTCACTGGGTGAATACTGTATCTCGTGCCGATTCTTGTGCTTTAGTAGGGAGTGATTTTCGTGTGAAAATTTGGTACTAATCCCTCTAGGACTTTCCAAGTGTATATTATCATGTATCTTTGTCGCCTGCGTTCCAGGGAAGACAAGTTAAGGAACTTCAAACCGTTCCCAGTAATTTAGGTGCCTTATCGTACTTACGTGTACCATTCTCCAAGTAAGCAATATCACCTGCCTTGAAAGGGTCCGTTAGCGTACAGAAATATTCCAGCCTAGAGAGAACCCTTTTAATATACAGATGGTCTTATGCAACTAGCTTCTTTTGCCATATCTTCCATCCTTAATATTAAATTCCATAGCCATGGACGTGTGTCTCTGTGTAATTCAGTGAGGAGCTTTGCCTAGAATCGTTTGAGGCCACCACACTGTCCGACCTCTCCCCGACCATGCCCGACCAGTCTGGGTGAGAGGAACTGCTTGGTTTAACTCCGTCACTTTTCATTTTTTTTCTGTAGTTCTTTCCTCTCCATCTATTCTCCAACTATCCCAACTTCCCCCTCACCCCTAGTGAGTTCTGCTAGTTCTAGGTCTATCTAGTTCTTTGTTTATACAGTACTTCAAATTCACAGTTTTACAAAGGAATAAACTCACTTTTTTGGTATATTCAGTAAGCAGTCACAGTACGGTCAGAGTTTGAACACAGTCTGCTTAACCATTGATCCTAGCTGACCGAACAAGATTCACACGACTAACTATATTTCTATACACCACTGGAATGTTAGCATGGGCTGGTATGTTCCAGTGGTTAAATATTTTTGTTTACGCTAATTCATTACAATTAACATTATCAGGAGGAAGAGGTAGAACCTAAAAGAGTTTCATCAGTACTGGAGACGCAACGGCTGACACAGAAAGTAAGTTCATTTAGGTACAGGTACGCATAAATACAGTTACATAAATTATTATACATAGCAGCATATGTGTAGTTTACCTAGATAACCAAAAACAGTCAAAGTGACTTATTTCCATTGAGGCTTTGTAATATCTTATTATATAAACCTTGAAAGTTAAAACACTCAATACCACCAGTCCGATGACATTCTTCTTTGCAAATATACAGGGTCTAAAGCCAGCAACAAACAACAAAATACCTTTCATCCGTGGACTGCTTCCAGAGGCAAAGGCAATGTTCGCGGCTTTCACTGAGACCCACATAAAGGATCACTTGGACAACGAATATGGACCCCAGGTTACAACCTATACAGATGTGACAGAGTGAGCAGGTAAAAGGGGGGGTTGGCCTGTACATTGCAGAGTCACTTGTTTGCACAGAACTACTTAATGCCTCATATGATGTAGTGGAAGTTTTAGCAGTAAAGGTCGAGAACCAAAACCTAGTCATTGTGGTAGTCTACAAGCCTCGGATGCAACATCCCAGCAATTCCAGGAACAGCTGTTAAAAATTGACCACTGTCTGGAAAATCTTCCAGCTCCTGCACCCAACATCTTGCTCCTGGGGGATTTCAACTTAAGGCACCTAAAATGGAGGAATATAGCAAATAATATTGTTGCACTAATAACACCAGGAGGCAGCTCTGATGAAAACTCACACTCACACGAGCTTTTAAATCTCTGCACAAAATTCTATTTAAACCAGCAAATAATAGAGCCTACTATGACTGGAGAATACACTAGACTAATCTTCACTAACAATAATGATCTGATAAGAAATGTCACCATATCAAAAACAATATACTCAGATCACAACATAATTGAGGTTCAGACATGTATGCGTGGAGCCCCAGACCGACATAATGAGACTAGTCACGAGGGAGCATTCACCATATTCACCAAAGTAAACCAAGTCCTAATCGATATAAGCTGGGAAGATATACTAAGCAACACAGACCCCAACTTATACCCAGAAACAGATTAACTTGGGGGCACTCGATGTATGCACAAGGCTTATTCCTCTAAGAAAAAGGAGGAGTAGATGTAAAATAGAAAGAGACAGGCGCTCCCTTTACAGGCGACGGAAAAGAATAACAGAGCGGCTAAAAGAGGTCAATATATCTGAAATGCGTAGGGAGACACTGGTCAGACAAATAGCAAGCATCGAACTTAAGCTAAAGGAATCTTATAGGAGTCAGGAATCGCGGGAAGAACTAAAAGCCATAAATGAAATCGAAAGAAACCCAGTGTTTCTTCTCCTATGCCAAATCAAAGTCGAGAACAACGTCCAGTATTGGGCCCCTACTTAAACAAAATGGGTCCTACACAGATGACAGCAAGGAAATGAGTGAGCTACTCAAGTCCCAATATGGCTCAGTTTTTAACAAGCCGCTAACCAGACTGAGAGTCGAAGATCAAAATGAATTTTTTTATGAGAGAGCCACAAAATTTGGTTAACACAAGCCTATCCGATGTTATCCTGACGCTAAATGACTTCGAACAGGCGATAAATGGCATGTCCATGCACTCTGCCCCAGGGCCAGACTCATGGAACTCTGTGTTCATCAAGAACTGCAAGAAGCCCCTATCACGAGCCTTTTCCATCCTATGGAGAGGGAGCATGGACACGGGGGTCGTCCCACAGTTACTAAAAACAACAGACATAGCCCCACTCCACAAAGGGGGCAGTAAAGCAATAGCAAAGAACTACAGACCGATAGCACTAACATCCCATATCATAAAAATCTTTGAAAGGGTCCTAGAAGCAAGATCACCACCATCTAGAAACCCATCAGTTACACAACCCAGGGCAACATGGGTTTAGAACAGGTCGCTCCTGTCTGTCTCAACTATTAGATCACTACAAGGTCCTAAATGCACTAGAAGATAAAAATAATGCAGATGTATTATATACAGACTTTGCAAAAGCCTTCGACAAGTGTGACCATGGCGTAATAGCGCACAAAATGCGTGCTAAAGGAACAACAGGAAAAGTCGGTCGATGGATCTATAATTTCCTCACTAACAGAACACAGAGAGTAGTCGTCAACAGAGTAAAGTCCGAGGCAGCTACGGTGAAAAGCTCTGTTCCACAAGGCACAGTACTCGCTCCCATCTTGTTCGTCATCCTCATATCCGACATAGACAAGGATGTCAGCCACAGCACCATGTCTTCCTTTGCAGATGACACCCGAATCTGCATGACAGTGTCTTCCATTGCAGACACTGTAAGGCTCCACGCGGTCATCAACCGAATCTTTCAGTGGGCTGCAGAAAACAATATGAAGTTCAACGATGAGAAATTTCAATTACTCAGATATGGTAAACACGAGGAAATTAAATCTTCATCAGAGTACAAAACAAATTCTGGCCACAAAATAGAGCGAAACACCAACGTCAAAGACCTGGGAGTGATCATGTTGGAGGATCTCACCTTCAAGGACCATAACATTGTATCATCGCATCTGCTAGAAAAATGACAGGATGGTAATGAGAACCTTCAAAACTAGGGAGGCCAAGCCATGATGACACTCTTCAGGTCACTTGTTCTATCTAGGCTGCAATATTGCTGCACCACTAACAGCACCTTTCAAGGCAGGTGAAATTGATGACCTAGAAAATGTACAGAGAACCTTCACAGCACGCGTAACGAAGATAAAACACCTCAATTACTGGGAGCACTTGAGGTTCCTAAACCTGTATTCCTGGAACACAGGCGGGAGAGATACATGATTATTATACACCTGGAAAATCCTAGAGGGACTAGTACCGAACTTGCACACGAAAATCACTCATACGAAAGCAAAAGACTTGGCAGACGATGCAACATCCCCCCAATGAAAAGCAGGGGTGTCACTAGCACGTTAAGAGACCATACAATAAGTGTCAGGGGCCCGAGACTGTTCAACTGCCTCCCAGCATACATAAGGGGGATTACCAACAGACCCCAGGCAGTCTTCAAGCTGGCACTGGACAAGCACCTAAAGTCGGTTCCTGACCAGCCGGGCTGTGGCTCGTACGTTGGTTTGCGTGCAGCCAGCAGCAACAGCCTGGTTGATCAGGCTCTGATCCACCAGGAGGCCTGGTCACAGGACGGGCCGCGGGGGCGTTGACCCCCGGAACTCTCTCACGTAAACTCCAGGTCCAGGTAATCAAAATCTACTCTCTAAAACATCTAAATATAACTTTAATTCATTAGGGTTCACGGTTCTTTGATTCACTAAATCAAATGCCTTCGTCACATGGCTTTTAATAACCTGTAATGATGCTTTCATTACTCTAAAATTCACGGACTTGTCAGCCACATTAACTCCATTAGATCCAGTCATGGTTAGAGAATTATTAAGTACTGATTATACAACTTAAGTAGGCGCCTTATAAGAGTAATACTTGCACTTTACTCTTGTATAAATCCTAGCCACACATGTGCTAGCAATTAATTGGGCTAATTATCATCCACCACACGATCGATTAAACTTGTGTACCCTATGCCCACTTCCATCAATCAGTCACTTAAATATTAAGTAATTAATTCAATTAATTTTTTCACTGATTGATCCGGTTCAGAAGGACCAGCGGGCAGATATGGAAAATTTTCTAGGAATGATTACTTGTACGTACCTCAACATTACATGCATACGAGTAATCTCCTTGGGAGACAACAACGGTATTGTTTACCGTAGTCACCCCATGTAGACATGTGAGAAAACTTAACCACCCCTGGTCACGGCAAGTGGTTCCTTCGACCTCACAATCTTATCCATATCTATCCGAGACCAGTATGGATTGGATAGCATCCACAAGTACGGTGCTACTAATTAATTGTGGACTGTATAGATTATATTAGTTTAACTGAATGAAGGCGGGTGGGGTAGGTTGCACATGGATATATCCATCAAGGAAAACACTTGTACATAATCTCACCACTTACCAGATATTCTCTGGTGGTCACTTGATGTAGCTGGATCACCATAACCTATCCAATTACAACATACCTAACTGGCCAGTATCAGTCTGCTATAACTAGAAGGGTTACTTAACTGTGGGTGATTGATACTCCTTATTCCCTCCATTCACCATCTCATTTCGATGTCCTGCTACACCGACACGGTTCTTATTCCAGCAGGACGAGGTATCCGTCGGTTTGTCCCGGTTTAGAAGTCGTGCTTCCATAAAGCTTCACTATCCTCGGTACGAGAATCACGCGTTCACTCGGAGCAGGGCGATCTATTTCACATCCCGCATTCTCTTAACTCAATGTTATTATCACTGATTACATTACCATTCACAAGACGATTTAACGTCTCATAATTATTACCTGGAGTTTACCTGGAGAGAGTTCCGGGGGTCAACGCCCCCGCGGCCCGGTCTGTGGCCAAGCCTCCTGGTGGATCAGAGCCTGATCAACCAGGCTGTTGCTGCTGGCTGCACGCAAACCAACGTACGAGCACAGCCCGGCTGATCAGGAACTGACTTTAGGTGCTTGTCCAGTGCCAGCTTGAAGACTGCCAGGGGTCTGTTGGTAATCCCCCTTATGTGTGCTGGGAGGCAGTTGAACAGTCTCGGGCCCCTGACACTTATTGTATGGTCTCTTAACGTGCTAGTGACACCCCTGCTTTTCATTGGGGGGATGGTGCAATCGTCTGCCAAGTCTTTTGCTTTCGTAGTGAGTGATTTTCGTGTGCAAGTTCGGTACTAGTCCCTCTAGGATTTTCCAGGTGTATATAATCATGTATCTCTCCTCCTGCATTCCAGGGAATACAGGTTTAGGAACCTCAAGCACTCCAGTAATTGAGGTGTTTTATCTCCGTTATGCGTGCCGTGAAAGTGCTCTGTAATTTTCTAGGTCGGCATTTCACCTGCCTTGCAAGGTGCGTTTTGTGCAAATATTCCCCCTAAAGA
>NW_026473530.1:0-7500 GCF_026875155.1 Cherax quadricarinatus | reverse complement strand
TGGACATGATTGGAGAAAGAGACTACATTGTAGGTACATTCAGTCCGGAGAACATAAAGTATCATTGGAGTGATGTATACCCCCCCACAGAAACTGCAGGAGGCCAAGAGAGGAGTACGAAGAAAACAACAGGGTGATGGTGGACAACTGGCTGAGGTGCAAGAAGAGCTCACTCGAGCAGAGCAAAGTTACTGGTAATGGGCGATTTCAACCCACAGGGAGATCGACTGGGAAAACCTGGAGCCACATGGGGGTCCCGAAACATGGAGAGCCAAGATGATGGATGTGGTACTTGAAACCTCATGCATCAACATGTCAGGACACAACCAGAGAGAGAGGGGAGGATGAGCCAGCAAGACTGGATCTTGTGTTCACCCTGAGCAGTTCAGACATTGGGGGACATCACTTACGAGAGGCCCTTGGGGGCTAGCGATCATGTGGTTCTGAGTTTTGACTATATAGTAGAGTTCAAGTGGAGAAGGTAAAAAGGAAATGAAGGGGACAGGCCAAACTATAAAAGGGGGGACTACACAGGTATGAGAAACTTCCTGCAGGAGGTTCAGTGGGACAGAGAAAAAGGTTGGAAAATCAGTAAACGAGATGATGGAAAATGTGGCAACAAAGTGCAAAAGGAGGCAGAGGAAAGTTTTGTTCCAAGGGAAACAGAAATAATAGGAAGACCAAAAGAGTCCTTGGTTTACTCGAAGGTGTAAGGGGGGCAAAAACTAAGTGCAAAAGAGAATGGAAAAAGGGAAAGGAGGCATAGGACCCCGGAAAACAAGGAGATTAGTAGAAGGCCAGAAACGAGTATGCGCAGATAAGGAGGGAGGCCAAGGACAGTATGAAACGACATAGCATCGAAAGTCAAATCGACCGAAACTGCTGTATAGCCACATTAGGAGGAAGACAACAGTCAAGGACCAGGTGATAAGGCTGAGGAAAGAAGGTGGAGAACTCACAAGAAACGATCAAGAGGTATGTGAGGAGCTCAACACGAGATTTAAGGAAGTATTTTACAGTAGAGACAGGAAGGACTCTGGGGGGACAGACCAGATGGGGACACCAACAAGGAATACACCACAAGTGTTGGACGACATACATACAGATGAGGAGGAGGTGAAGAAACTGCTAAGGACATCGATACCTCAAGGCAATGGGACCGGACAACATCTCTCCGTGGGTCCTTAGAGAGGGAGCAGATATGTTGTGCGTACCACTTACCACAATCTTCAACCACATCCCTGGAAACTGGGCAACTACCTGAGGTATGGAAGACGGCAAATGTAGTTCCCATTTTCAAAAAAGGAGACAGAAAAGAGGCACTAAACTATAGACCTGTGTCATTGACGTGTATAGTATGCAAAATTATGGAGAAGATTATCAGGAGGAGAGTGGTGGAGCACCTGGAACGGAACAGGAGTATAAATGCCAACCAGCACGGATTCACGGAAGGCAAATCCTGTGTCACAAACCTTCTGGAGTTTTATGATAAAATAACAGAAGAAAGACAAGAGAGAGAGGGGTGGGTTGATTGCATTTTCTTGGACTGCAAAAAGGGCCTTTGACACTTTCCCTCAAAAGGTTTGTGCAGAACTGGGCACGGCGCATATAACGGGAAAGGGCACTGCAATGGATCGAGAATCCCTGAAGGGAGGAACAACGATCATGGTAGTAAGATGTATCACAGTGGGCACCTGGACGAGGGGGGTCCCACGGGGGTCGGTCCAGGCCCAGTGCTTTTTTTGGGATAGTGAACGACAGACGGAAGGGTTGACTCATAAGTGTCCTGTTTGCGGGATGTTGAAGTTAATGGGGAAATTAAATCTGATGAGGACCAGGCAGGATTCAAAGAGACCTGGACAGACGGAACCTGGCCCGAAAAGGGTTTCTCGAATTTAACCCGCCAAAGAAAAGTCTGAAGAAGGGGGGAAAGGGCACAGAGACCACTAAGAGTATGGGCTAGGTGGAAAAGATGCAAACCTCACTCAAGGAGAAGATTTTGGGGGTGAGTATAACCCCGAGCATGCCCCGGGGAAGCACACATCAATAAATAACTGCTGCGCATAGGGGCCCGGGCAAACCTGAGAACGCTTTCCCGATCCCTTAGTAAGGAATATTCAAGACCTGTAACCGTGTATGTCGGGCCCAAACTGGAGTATGCAGACCTTTTGGAAAACCCCCACTTGATAAAGCCGTCAAGAAATAGAGAAAAAAAAGGTTTTAAAAGGGTTTGTTCCAGAGCTAAGGGGAATGTCCTTAAAAAAGATTAAGGGAAAAACGGCCTGACGAACTGGAGGACAGAAGGGAGGGGGACATGATAACGCATATAAAATACTGGGGAAAAGACAAGGGGACAAAGAAGATGTTCCAGGGGGGGGACACAGAAACAAGAGGCCACAATTTTGGGAAATTGAAAACACAAAATGAGTCAGAGAGATAGTAGGGGAAATATTTCTTCAGTCATAGAGTTTAAGGCATGGAAAGCCTAGAAAAAAAGACTAGTGGGGGCAGGGAAACCTACAATTTTTAAGACAGGTTTATAAAACTCATGGGGGGGAGAGAGAGGGTAGCAACGGGGAAGAGGCGGGGCCAGGGGTAGGGGTCGGCCCCCCCCCCCCCCAAAAAGGTGAGTACAAAAAAGGTGAGTACACAAAACCACACACACACACACCACACCACAGTATGCGGCACCATTTTGGGGAAACCCACACCTACCCAAGAAGGGTGAAGAAACTAAAAAAAGTGCAAAGGTTTCCCAAAAAGGGACAAAGTCCAGAGCTAAGGGGTTTATGTCCCGAGGAGGGGTTTTGGGGGGAAAATAAACCCTGACGACACTGGAGGACAGGAAATTTTGGGGGGGGACGGGATAAGGGCATACAAAATACTGAGAGGAATTGAAAAGGGGACAAAGACAGGTTTGTTCCAAAATTGGGAAACACATTTAACAAGGGGACACATTTGGGAAAAGCGAAGACACAGATGAATCACGGGATGTTAGGAAGAATTTTTTCAGCCACAGGTAGTCAGAAGTGGAAAAATATTTTGGGGAAGCGTGTAGGGGAGGCAGGATCCATACATATTTTAAAAGGCAGAGGTATATAAAGCTCACGGCTCAGGGGGGATTTGACCCAGTGGGCGATCAGTGAAAAAGGGGGGGGCCAGGAGTTTGGGGACTGCCCCCCCCCCAACCTAATAGGTGAGTAAACTAGGTGAGTAAAAAATATGGGGTAATGCTTTATTTACGGGCTAGAAAAGGGTCGGGTATTTCTCCAGAATGGTCTGTAATATACCAGGGGGATAAAATTTTAGCCATTTCTTGAACATTTCTGAGTGAGTTTTTTTAAAATTCATTAATTTTATCGCACTCCATACAAAAAGACCAGGGTGTGAAAAATAATCCATCGGGCCCAAAGTTTAAAAATTTTCTTTTGGTCTAATCTGGTGGGGGTTTGGTTTTAACCTCCCAAAAAGATCCTTGTAACCCACCGGGGGCCGGGGGGTAGTTATATACAAGAGTCTGTTTAAATTTTTTGGATGCACCTGGGGACTTTGTGGCCCCTCCCGATGAAAAGAATGATGATAGATAACTACTGGTGCCCAGCCCTCCCGGAGCCTTAAGTCCAAAAAATTCGGGTTGAAGTTCTTTTCCGTATTTTTTCTCAAATTTAATACCTGCCCAAGCCAAGATTGTAATCTACCCCCTCTTTGAAAGCATACAGCTTACCCAAATTTTTAAAATTCATCAAGAAATTTTGAAGCCCAATTTGAGATGGAACCCACGCTTTTTCCCACTATGATTTCCACGGTCCACAATCCTACCATCCCTGTGTCGGGCTTCTGAAAACAACATTCCCCACAATTTATGTTAAATGAGTTGAGAGCATTTTTGGTGACAGAGAATCAGTTACAATTAAACTTAAATCTTTGTTACATAGATGCATTTCGTGAAAGGGAGAGGGCAAACATTCTGTCTGAAGGGTAGGGGGCCCAAAAATAGATGCTTTCCCCCAATTTTTTTAAAGAGACCTTCACTCGGGCAGCACACCCCCCCCACTTTTAAAAGTTTCTAAATTTTACTCCCAGTTCAGTACACCCCACCCCTTACTCCCTGGCAATCTTTTATCTACAGGTTTTTAAAACTCAATATCAACCTTAAACCTAAAACGTTTCTTGATATTTGGGTGACAAAACCCCACAGGCATAACACCAAAAACAAACCCCTGGGAATTCCCCTGCCCGACAAAACCCTTTTTAAAAAAATTTAAAATTTTTGTAAAACCCCTAAAATCGGGAAATTTCCCTACCTGAGAACTCAAAACTGAAAGACAAAATTTCATCCCCTTAAAAATTCCCATTAGAAAACATCTTATCCCCTGATAAAACCCCTCAAACAAACTACACGAATACCACCTGGTGATTCACATTTACACTCGCTAATCATTTAAACCTTTAAACGAAATATTAACTCACCTTTTTAAAATAAGGGGAATCCTGTCTTTACTAAAAATACTGAAACTATTACGTCCCAAAAAACAAAAGCATTCACATTGCAAAACTCAAAAAAACTAGTTTTTAAATTCCTTACCCCAAAATTTCCAATTTTACCTCATAATTTGTAATTTTTTTAAATTAAGAATAAAACTAAGTATCCCCGAAATGCCTACCCATCAAAGGGTTTCTAGTGGTACCCTCTGAAAAACACAATTTTACTACTTTGAAAACCAAACAATAACCCAAAATTTTTGTAAACCAAACATTGTAAACCATTTTAGAGAATAAACTTTGAATTTTTAAAATTTTAATTTTAAAAAGTTTCCGGGCAAAAGCAGCACTACCACTGCCCAGTTTGGGTTTGGGGTTTAAAAGAACCATCAAAGTAAATAAAATTTGCGGAGTGTGTGCTGTGTGGGCTAATTATTTTTTTAATACAGCTTAAGGCCTCATGTTTGGCTTCAAAAGGGGAAGTTTTGGTTGTGATTTTAAAGGGAAATATTTGGGGGGAAATTTGGGGAATGGGTTTTTGGAAAAGGGGTAAAATTCCATGGAGCGGAGAAGTGCCCCCTGTTTTCCTTACTTGCATAGATCATGTATTATCAGCGGAGGGCGGGTTCCGTCTTTTTTTTCGATCCCTCGGAGGAAGGGTTCACCCGTGCTGAGGGGGAAAATTTGGGGGCTTTGTGTAGGGGTTTGAATGAGCTTGCCTGAGCATATTAAACCCCCAAATTTGGATTTTTCTTTATTTAAAAACGATTTTGTGCTTGGAAATCAAAATCTTTTTTTTCCATATTTAAAAAATTTTTGGGAGTACGAGGGCATCCCCAGGATGTTTCCTTTAAATTTCTTTTTCTGCATTTTTTTTCCCGCCCCCAAGCTTCCAGTCAGACCAAGAGCAAGTATGGTCAGATAAACAACCAATGATCCCAATATAACAAAATACAACATTTTCCCCCCAAATTTTTAAAATTTTTCAAACCCTCCTGGGGGGGAACCCTGCCACCCAAAATCTAAGGGGCTCTTAGTCCCTTCTTTTTATTGGGGGGCGACAAAGTCCTTTGTTCCCAAAAGGGCCCCCCTAGTGGAACCTCAAAAACCTAGATACCCGTATCGCTTACATATTTTTAGAAGGACCCATCAAGGGAATTGGTTTTGCCCAACTGTGCCCCCTTCCCGTCGAGGGGGGGCGCCTATTGAGTTTTTTTTTTTTAACATAAAAGATTTTTCAACCCCAAGGTTTCCCGACACGAGGCTAGTAAAATGTTTTAAAAATGGTTTTGGGGGGTTGGAGAATCCGGGGGGGTGTGAATCATTTATCATCAGCAAAAAATAATTTACAAAATTATGGGGCTTTACCCAGGCATAGCATTAAGTAATGCATTTTAAATTTAAAAATTGGGAAAAGTGTGGGACTGAGCCCCCACCTTTCCCCCTGGGTTCCTTTAAATTTAAAGTCTTTAGTTACAATTCATGTCCCTGGGAAAAACACAGACGACTTTCTGTTGGACAGGTACCTTTTAAACCAGCGGAGAAGCCCTCCTCCAACAACCATTCTGGCAAGTTTTCCCCAAATTTTTACATGTCGGTTGGTTTCAAACGAATGGGTTTAAAGGGCAAGGGAAAGGGAGTGTGGGGCGTCAGTGTGCAGGGGGAAAAGGTGCTATGCAAAGAATGCACTCCTTCCATGCATGAAACCATTTAACTGGGGAACCAAAAATTTTTGGGTTTTGTTTCTTTAGCGAAAAAAGAATCTTTTTTCTCAAAAAGTTTTACACAACAGGGTAGTAAGGTTTTTGGGCGAAATGCATTTTGTTGGGTTGGGGGTTAGGAATTGGGAATGATGAGGTGTTGGTCCAAAATTGAGGGAGCCCCCAGTTTCATAGTCATGTTTTTTATAATTCAAATAATGGATTACCTGGTACTCACACAAAACAATTTTTCAGTAGTTGTAAGTAATCCCCTCCTCACCAGGGGACGTGGAGTTTCCCTTTGTTACGCGGGATCAAGTTTATAATTATGAAAAGGGAAAAATTGCAATCATCTGCCTTACTGAGCATAAAGCAAAAAGTCTCTCCCCTTTCATTTATATTTGTCAAATTTTAAATTTTTCCCCCGTGTGGTACTGGGGGAAAATTGTCAAAGCTAGATGTAGCAGCCCAAGCACTGACTAAATCATTCGCCCCATCAAGGGTTAGGGTTTCCTATCTTTCCCCCGTTCGGTTTCCCTTAATTTTAAATTTTTGTCCCTCCATGCCCGGCTAAGGGGATGTGAATTAAAAACCATTGGGCAAATTTTTCCCAGTCGGTTTTCCGCACCTTTTCCCCCCGGGTTTTTGGCAGCAGTTGTTTTTAAAATGTTAAATTTTGCCCCCCCATTCCCTTTTCCCGTGGGGGGTAGTCAAAAATTACAGAGGTAAAATAATGGGGCCAGGGGCTGGGCCCCAAAGTTTTGAAGGGGGAGCAAGTTTCAGGGTAAAAGAATTCACAATTTACAAAGGTAAAGAACTCCCCAATTTTCAAAGGTAATGAATCCAGGTAGGTCTAGTCACAATCCCTACAAGTTACAAAGGTATTTACAGATTACCTAGGTTAAAAATGGGTCCCGGGGGGGCTCCAAATTTTGATTGGGTGAACTAGGTACAAGGTAATGAAATCACCCAAATTACAAAGGTAATGAACTCATAAGTTAAAAAAGGTTAAAAGAAAAACTGTAAGGTGAATTGGCAAATTCTTTCTGACATACCTCACACAACAGTTGGTTGACTTAAGGGGTTTTAAGCTGCTTTTCCCGGCAAAATTTTGGGGGAGGTGCTCCCTCTTTCAATCTACAAATTCCCGGGAAACAGATGGGGATCAAAAAACTTGGTTCACTAAATGATGTAAGTTTAGGCAAAAAGCTTCCTGATGGGGAAGGGAATGTTCCCTGAAAAGATTTGTAATTATCCATTGTAGTTAGTTATTAAAAATTCCCCTTGCTCATAAGATGGTAAAAAATATTTGGGTTTG
>NW_026473529.1:10000-13348 GCF_026875155.1 Cherax quadricarinatus | reverse complement strand
GCAGATTTCGAGGGGCGCCTGGACAAGGGGGGTTCCACAGGGTCATCCTAACCTGTCGTTTTTTGGGGTATACGTAACGACATAAGGGAAGGGATAGACTCAGAATGTCCTTGTTTGCAGACGAGTGAATTAATAAAAGAATCAATGGGACGAGGATCAGCAGGACACAAAGAGATCTGGACGGGCTAAAACCCTGGCCCCGCAACGGGCCCTTGTTTTAACCCGCCAAATGCAAAGTCAAAAGATTGGGGAAGGAAAAAAAACCGCAACACAAATATTTAGAGGGGCCAAAGACGCAAACCCACTCAAGGGAAAAAAGATCTGGGGGTGAGTAAACACCGAGCATACCCGGGCGCACATCAATCAGATAAACTCGCAGCATAGGGGCGCCGGGCAAACCTACGGATAGCGTTCCAACCTCAGAAAGGATTCGTTTAAGACTCTGTACACCACACGTCAGGCCCATACGGATAGCAGCCCCAGTTTGGAATCCACACCTAGCCCAACACTCAAAAAATTAAAAAATGAAAATTTTTCAACAAAATCCCAAGCAGGGGGATTGTCCTTGAAAAAGGTTGGGGGAAATTTCGGCCGCACACGGGAGCCAGGGGGGGGTCAGGGGAGACATATAACGACATAAAAAACTGCCGGAATAGACGAGGGGGAAAAGACGGATGTTCCAGAGAGGGGACACAGACAAAAGAGTCACAATTGAAGTTGAAGACTCAGAGAATCAAAAGGGATTTAGAAGTATTTCTTCAGTCATAGAGTAGTCGGGCCCAGGAAACCTAAAAGTGATGTGGTGGGGCGGGAACCATAAAAATATTTTAAGGCGAGATATAGAGCTCAGGGGCGGGAGAAGAGGACCATACAATCACAAAAGAGGCGGGGCCAGAGCTGTGAATCGACCCCGCAACCACAAATAGGTGAGTACAAATAGGTGAGTACAACACAACACCACAACGCGTGGTCCGTGGGGGCAGACGTGGGGACACAACCCAGAACCTAATGTTTTTAAGGCTGCAGGACTGTAAAGTAAACAGTGGGAGTGACATCGTCATGAGCAATAATAAATGATAGTAAAATTATTAGTTAGAAAAAATCGTGAGAAAGCCTAAATTTTCCATTTCCAAAATTCCAAAAAACCAAACGTTTTGGGTTACTACAATTTAAAACCGATGGGGATCGTAACAAGTGGGTTCCACAGGGGCAGTCTGGGCCCTTGTTGTTTATAAAATAATCAATGTCTTGATGAAGGGAAATTTCTAGTGATTGACAAATTCGCCGTACACAAAAAGGAGGATAATTGATCAAACTTAGATTTAGGGAACTTCAGGAGGATTTAGACAAACCTACTCTTGGTCAGAAAAGGACAGATGCAGTTCAATGTAGATAAATGCAAGGTTCTGAAGCTCGGGAGTGTCCATAACCCTAGCACTTATAAGTTAAATAATGAAAGAACTTACCCATACAGATTGCGAAAAGGACTTGGGGTTATGGTAAGCAGCAACCTTAAACCAAACAGAAATGCCTAAGCGTACGTAATAAGGCAAATAGATTACGGGGATTTATATCAAGAAGTGTAAGCAACAGAAGTCCAGAGGTCATACTGCAGCTTTATACATCTTTAAAGTAAGGCCCCACCTAGATTATGCAGCTCAATTCTGGTCTCCATGTTACAGAATGGACATAAATTCGTTAGAAAACATTCAGCGTAGGATGACTAAATTAATACATAGCATTAGAAATCTTCCTTTTTAAAGAAAGATTGAAGACTCTTAAGTTACATTCCTTTTTTAACGAAGAATGAGGGAGACCTGATCGAAGTGTATAAGTGGAAGATAGGTTTTAAAAAAGGGGGATATTAACAAGGTCTTGAGGATATCTCTCCAAGAGAGAACCCGCAGTAATGGATTTAAATTGGATAAGTTTAGATTTAGAAAGGACATAGGAAATAGGGTAGTTGATGAGTGGAACAGTCTACCTAGTTGGGTTATTGAGGTTGGGACTTTGGGTAGTTTCAAATTTAGGTTGGATAAGTACATGAGTGGGAGGGGTTGGATTTGAGTGGGACTTGCACATCGGAGCTTGTTTCTTGGGTGGCATTGAAAATTGGGTTCGTCAAATGTTTGTTAGTGGGATGAATTGTAAAGGACCTGCCTAGTATGGGCCAACAGGCCTGCTGCAGTGTTCCTCCTTTCTTATGTTCTTATGTTCTTATGTACTAGGCAGCGGTAGGCCTGAAGCAGTGACGTCACGACAAGTTGTGTGCCATTATACATATAAATTGAAGTGTATATAATGTGAAGTGTATAATATCATAAGTGAAAAGTGAAATAGCATGAGGAACGAGGGATGTATGAGCACATGTGGTTATAATCATCACGGATGAAGGATCTCCAAAATAGGGATTTAGGCTATGTACGACGACTACGTCATCAGCATCTGGCAACTTGGCACGACCGTTGCCAGTGCAAGTATCACCTATATTGTGGTTTGCATGTCGCAGGCGTGGCTTGGCTTGGCCTTGCATCGCTGTTAGATACTGGTCACTCACTCCTGCAAGCAAATTTCAGTACTTATTAGTAAAAAGAATACCTTTTGGAAGCTAGGAAGTCCTCTCTAAACGTGAAACAAGGAATAGGATAATAACAGCAATAATTGATACTTAAATCCATAAAGGACAATAATCGAAGAGTGTAGCATTTCTAGGACAGACAGAACAGAGAGTATAACGGATCTACCCCCCCCTAACCATCCCTCTCCCTCAACATCACACACACAAGGCAGACACTTATGAAGCTTTAAGACCCTATAAGCAATTAACGCTTTTTATAACCCAGAATTACTGTATGTATTAACAGTATCCGTCCCTCCGCATACCTCCCCCCCACACACACACATACAACACACACACACACACACCACACACACACACACACACACACACACACCCACACACACACACACACACACACACATACCACACACACATGTAGTAGGTCATAAGCGCCAGGCTCCGGCATATTAGTGCTTTTAGGGTGTGTTTTAGCATCAAGAACCAACCAGTGTTTAGTGAAGAACGACAGTGAACAACCCTACAAGTTGGATAACCAAATGGTATTAGCAAAATAAATAAAGTAAAGCGAGAGAAAGGCCTGAAATTATACAGCAAAATTTCAAAGTGCCAGTTCGTTGAGCCTATTTGGCACTTGTTGCCACACTGTTACAAATAACAAAGTACAAAGCGAGGGACTAAAGAGAAAAAATCAAATAGAATTAAGAGAGGTTGGCTAATGAGGAAACGGGGATGTAGCACACAGCCAACGTAAAACAAGCTTAGCCAGA
>NW_026473529.1:0-5000 GCF_026875155.1 Cherax quadricarinatus | reverse complement strand
GAGGCCCAGCGACAATATGAAAACGACATAGCATCGAAAGTCAAATCTGACCCAAACTGCTGTATTTGCCACATTAGGAGGAAGACAACAGTCAAGGACCAGGTGATTAAGGCTGAGGAAAGAAGTGGAGAACTCACAAGAAACCATCAAGAGGTATGTGAGGAGCTCAAAAACGAGATTTAAGGAAGTATTTTCAGTAGAGTCAGGAAGGACTCTGGGGGACAGACCAGATGGGGACACCAGCAAGGAATACACCAACAAAGTGTTTGGACGACATACATACAGATGAGGAGGAGGTGAAGAAACTGCTAAGGGACATCGATACCTCAAAGGCAAAGGGACCGGACAACATCTCCCCGTGGGTCCTTAGAGAGGAGCAGATATGTTGTGCATGCCCACTTAACCACAATCTTCAACACGTCCCTGGAATCTGGGCAACTACCTGAGGTATGGAAGACGGCAAATGTAGTTCCCATTTTTAAAAAGGAGACAGAAAAAAAGGCACTAAACTATAGACCTGTGTCATTGACGTGTATAGTATGCAAAATTAAAGGAGAAGATTATCAGGAGGAGAGTGGTGGAGCACCTGGAACGGAACAGGAGAATAATGCCAACCACACGGATTCATGGAAGGCAAATCCTGTGTCACAAACCTTCTGGAGTTTTATGATAAAATAACAGAAGTAAGACACAGAGAGAGGGGTGGGTTGATTGCATCTTCTTGGACTGCAAGAAGGCCTTTTACACAGTTCCTCACAAGAGATTAGTGCAGAAGCTTGAGCATCAGGGACATATAACAGGAAGGGGGCTGCAATGGATCAAGAATACCTGACAGGGAGACAACAACGAGTAATGGTACGTAATGATGTATCACAGTGGGCACCCCGTGAACGGCGGGTCCCACAGGGGTCGGTCCTAGGACCAGTGCTATCTTTAGTATATGTGAACGACATGATGGAAGGGTTAGACTCAGAAGTGTCCCTGTTTGCAGATGATGTGAAGTTAAAAGAGGAGAATTAAATCTGATGAGGACCAAGCAGGACTTCAAAGAGACCTGGACAGACTGGACACCTGGTGCAGCAAATGGCTTCTCGAATTTAATCCTGCCAAATGCAAAGTCATGAAGATAGGGGAAGGGCACAGAAGACCACAGACCGAGTATAGGCTAGGTGGCCAAAGACTGCAAAAACCCCACTCAAGGAGAAAGATCTTGGGGTGAGTAAAAACCGAGCATGTCTCCGGAAGCACACATCAACCGAAAAACTGCTGCAGGGATATGGCGCCGGCAAACCTGAAAACAGCATTCCGATACCTTATTTAAAGGGAATCGTTCAAGACACTGTACACCGTGTATGTCAGGCCCCCTACTGGAGTATGCAGCACCTGTTTTTGGAACCCGCACTTGATAAAGCACGTCAAGAAACTAGAGAAAGTTTCAAAGGTTTGCGACAAAGGTTAGTTCCAGAGCTAAGGGGAATGTCCCATGAAGAAAGATTAAGGGAAATCGGCCTGACAAACACTGGGGGACAGGAGGGTCAGGGGGGACATGATAACGACATATAAAATACTGTGTGGGAAAAGGGCAAGGTGGCCAAAGACAGGATGTTCCAGGGAGGGGCACAGAAACAAGAGGCCACAATTGGAAGTTGAAGACACAAATGAGTCAGAGAGATATTAGGAAGTATTTCTTCAGTCATAGAGTTGTAAGGCAGTGGAATAAACCTAGAACATGACGTAGTGGAAGGCAGGACAAAATTTAAGAGAGGGAAAATAAGGACCCGGGAAGAGGGGGCCCAGGACAAACCGGTGGGAAACTAGGTGATACCCTGGGAACACAAATTGGTAAGTTAATACGTGCTGGTCAAGCCCAGGGGGTTGGGGTCAGGTCACAAGAAGTTGTGGGCAGAAAGGACCACTGAGACTACACTACAACCCACAGGCCACCTACCTTTCAGTACATAATAAACCCACACATAATTCCACACAAGATTTCACACACACACACACACACACACAAAACACACAACACAACACACCACACCACATATCCAGACTCACACATACAAACCCCCCCCCCCCCTCACCACTGACAACTCACTTCTTTCCCCTGATCCCTCCCCTCCCTCGTTCACCCTCCCCCTCCCCCCCGTTTTACCCAACCCCCCATGACCCCTCCCCACTCCTCTCCCACATAGCCACATTTCCTCCACTAACCTCCCCTCCCCACACCTCTGACATACACACTACTAACCTAACATACAGAACCCACATAGTTTCCCACTCTGAGGCAATCAGGATAAAACAAAAATGGGTTTCAGAGAGCAACAAAAAAAACCCAAAGGGGCAGGAGGAGGAAGCTGCAAAGGAAGATTGGGCAGGGAGAGCTCATAAAAAGAGATCATGAATGGGAAAAAAAACAGAAAAACTTAGATGAGAATGGAAAAGAGAGATAAATGGAAACAGGAAGTGGGACTGCATATCAAAGCAGCAGGGGCTCGGAAATACAAGTTTAGAAGAGGAACTAAAAAAAACAAAAAACCCCTAAAGAACTAAAGACATTTTGGTTTGACAACAGAGACTGCTACCCCCCAACCACAAATAAGGGACTGAGGGAAAGAAGGGGCACAACTTGCGGGGGGAGGCTCTATCGGGGAGACTGAGCAAAGAAAGAGCTAGCTTTATGTGGAGGCCCAACAGACAACAACAGAGCCCAAGAAACCCGAAAGGAAAATGACGGGCCCCACGACCCAAGTACATTACCAGTAAACTGAAAGAAAGGAAAGCTGCAGTGCGGGAAAACCCCAATTTTAAATGGGGGGATACACAGGGATAAGCAGTGGGAGAATGAAAGGGTAGGTCATCTTTGTGTATGGCTCCAGGAAGCTAAAGGGGAAAATATATGAAGCAAGAAAACAAGGGGGAAAAAAAAACAATTGAAAGCATCATGAAAGCAATAGGAGAAGACGACAGACCCAGCTGGGAAAATTTTTTGGAGAATAGGGGGGTTTTTAAAAAAAAAAAACCCGGCCCGTGAAATGACCTTCAAGGGAAAGCGACTACCAGGATCCTGCGGAGAAAAACGATTAAAGGGGCATACGGCATACAGGAAGGTTATCTCACCGCGACGACAAAGAAGAAAGGCAGAAAAATGAGAAGATGTTCAAAGGCGAAGGAGGGGAAAAAGAGGGGATGAAGAAACAGACAGGGAACCCAGACCCAGGAAGAAGATCAATACGCCCCCTCACAACTTCCCCATAAAGCCTCCCAACCAGGGCAACCCCCTCAACCAAAAAACCTCTAAATCAAAACACCCATGCCACATCCAATGCCCCCACCCACATATTACAAACTCCACCCCTACAGCAACAACCATAGTTCCTTACCAGGTCTCCCACTTCCCCAACCCCAATATTCCTCCCAGACCACAGTCTTAGAAAAAAAAAAAAGTTGAAGGTGTGGTATACAAATGCAGATGGAATAACAAACAAGTATGAGGAGTGGCACGAAAGAATCAAAGAGACATCCCCAGACATAATAGCACTCACAGAAACAAAACTCACCAGAATAATAACAGATTCAATCTTTCCATCCGGATACCAAATCCTCAGGAAAGACAGAGGGAGGAGAGGGGGGGGAGGAGTTGCACTGCTAAATTAAAACCAGTGGGATTTGAAAAAATGGAAGGAATGGATGGCATGGGCGAAAGGGACTACATAGTAGGAACAATCCAGTCTGAGGGACATAAGGTGATAATTGCAGTAATGTACAACCCACCACAAAACTGCAGGAGGCCAAGAGAAGAATAGATGAGAGCAACAAGCAATGATCGACACACTAGCCGAGGTGGCCAGGAGAGCACACATGGAGGAGCAAAGTTACTAGTTAGGGGCGATTTCAATCACAAGGAGATTGACTGGGAGAACCTGGAGCCCCATGGGGGTCCCGAAACATGGAGACCAAGATGATGGATGTGGTACTGGAAAACCTCATGCACAACATTTTTAGGGGACACTACCAGAGAGAGAGGAGAGGATGAACCAGCAAGACTGGACCTTGTA
This sequence comes from Cherax quadricarinatus, assembly GCF_026875155.1. Lineage (NCBI taxonomy): Eukaryota > Metazoa > Arthropoda > Malacostraca > Decapoda > Parastacidae > Cherax > Cherax quadricarinatus. The sequence continues at coordinate 942 of NW_026473529.1, read as the reverse complement.
TTCACCATGAGTAGTTCGGACATCGAGGGGATCATGTATGAAAAGGGCCCCTGGGAGCTAGTGATCATGTGGTTCTGTGCTTCGACTACATTTTAACTCCAAGTGGGGAGAGTAGCAGGAATAGGCTGGGAAAACCAAACTACAAAAGGGGGATTTCTCAGGCAGAGGGAAATTCCTTCAAGACATTCAGTGAGAGAGGGAACTGACAGGAAAACCAGTACAAGAAATGATGGACTATGTAGCAACAAAATGCAAGGAGGCAGAGGAGAGGTTTGTTCCCAAGGAAACAGAAATAATGGAGGAACAGAACGAGTCCTTGGTTCACCCAAAGGTGTAAGGAGGCAAAAACTAGGTGTACTAGAGAATGGAAAAGGTACAGAAGACAGAGAACTCAGGAAAATAAAGAAATCAGCCGAAAAGCCAGAAACGAATATGCACAGATAAGAAGGGAGGCTCAGAGACAATATGAAAATGACATAGCATCAAAAGTAAAGACTGACCCAAGCTGTTGTACAAACCCATCAGGGGGAAAACAACAGTCAAGGACCAGTAATCAGACGGAGGAAGGGTGATGGGGAATTCACAAGAAACGACCAAGAGGTATGTCAGGAGCTCAACACAAGATTAAAGAGGTATTACAGTGGAACCCAGTAGGGGCTCCAGGAAATCAGAACAGGGGGGGACACCCGCAAGTGCTGGATGAGGTACATATAACCAAGGAGGGGTGAAGAAGCTGCTATGCGAACTTACACCTCAAAGGCGGTGGGACCAGACAACAATTCTCCATGGGTCCTTAAAGAGGGAGCAGAGATTTGTGTGGGCCATTAACAAAGATCTTCAACACATCACTTGAAACTGGGCAACTCCCTGAGGTGGGAAAATGGCAAATGTAGTCCCCCTTTTTTAAAAAAGGAGAAGACATGAGGCACTAAAAAAACCCTA
>NW_026473528.1:0-10924 GCF_026875155.1 Cherax quadricarinatus | reverse complement strand
AATGATTTTTTTTGGGGTAAGATTCACTGAAGAGGGTGAAATCGCCCCACGAAGCAGCTCAATACCTATGGTATTTACGCGCCTCCTCACACTCAGCGCCATGTTGATACAAGGTAGCTCGCCTGACAGCAGAGGGGTGCAGCGAAACAACCTCACTCGACCATGGTCAGGCAGCGAATTGACGCATCAATAATTGGGCCTCTACCCTTCAGACAGAAACTGTTTGCCATACTCCTTGCACTGAAATGCATCTATGTATCAAAGATTGACAGTTTAATTGTAACTGATTCTCTGTCATCCATAAATGCTCTCAACTCATTAAGCATAAATTGTGGCATGCTTGTGTCAGAAGCCAGACACAGGTATGCTAGGATTGTGGACAGTGGAGTCAGAGTGCATCTCACATTGGTCTTCAGATGCATGATAGAACTGATAATTGGCTAAGCTGTATGCTTTCAAAGAGGGAGTAGATTACAATCTTGGTTGTCAGGTAGTAGTTGAGAACAATAATACGAAAAGAACTTCAGCTGAATTTTATGGACTTAAGGCTCAGGGAGATTGACACCAGTGAGTCCATCTATCATCGTTCTATCATGCAGGAGGAGCCACATGTCTATGGTGCATCCAACAAAATTAAGCAGACTCTTGGATGTCACTACGCCCGGCTCCGGCTGGGTTACAAGTATCTTTGGCAGGTTAAATCGCCACCACAAGATGTAGACCAAACGAAATTTAACTTTGCCCGATGGATTATTGTCACACCTGCGTCATTATGTACTGGAGTGCGATAAAATTAATGAATTTAGAAACAACTCACTCAGAAAGTGTTCAAGAAATGGCTAAGTATTTTATCCACAGTGTTATATTACAGACCATTTTGGAGAAATACCCTGACTTTGCTAGCTGTAAATAAAGCATTACCACATATGTGCATGTGTGTGTGTGTGTGTGTTGTGTGTGTGTGTGTGTGTGTGTGTGTTGTGTGTGTGTTTTGTGTATGTGTATGTGTATGAGTGTGTGAGTGTGTGTATGTTGTGTGTGTGTGTGTGTGAGTGTGTGAGTATGAGTGTGTGTGTGTGTATGAGTGTGTGTGTGTGTATGAGTGTGTGTGCGTGTGTGTGTATGAGTTTGTGTATGTGTGTGTGTGTGTGTGTGTGTGTGTGTGTGTGTGTGTGTGTGTGTGTTTATGTGTGTGTGTGTATGAATTTGTATGTGTGTGTGTGTGTGTGTGTGTGTGTGTGAGAGAGAGAGAGAGAGACTCAGCAATCAACATTTGCACCAATAACTCACTACAGTTGTGACCGGGTGTGGAAGTGTGAATTGCTCATTACTCTAAAATTTGTTCATGATTGCAGCCATGTATAAACGTAAGTAACCATTCTTACAGTATTCATTACAATTGTAACTTGTGAGTTCATTACCTTTGTAACTTGTGAGTTCATTACCTTTGTAACTTGTGAGTTCATTACCTTGTACCTAGTTCAGCCATCAAAACTTTGGAGCCCGGTCCCTGGACCCATTTGTGTACCTCTGTAATCTGTAAATACCTTTGTAACTTGTCATGATTGTGACTAGACCTACCTGGAGTTCATTACCTTTGTAAATAGTGAATTCATTACCTCTGTAACTTGCTCAGCTATCAAAACTTTGAGGCCCAGTCCCTGGACCAATTATGTACCTCTGTAATCTTTTGACTACCGCCCACAGGATGGGTATGGGGTGCATAATAAACATATTAAACTAACTTACCAGATATTTTCTGGTGGTCACTTGATGTAGCTGGATCACCCATAACCTATCCAATTACAACATACCTAACTGGCCAGTATCAGTCTGCTATAACTAGAAGGGTTATTTTACTGTGGGTGATTGATACTCCTTATTTCCTCCATTCCCCATCTCATTTCGATGTTCTGCTACACCGACACGGTTCTTATTCCAGCAGGACGAGGTATCCGTCGGTTTGTCCCGGTTTAGAAGTCGTGATTCCATAAAGCTTCACTATCCTCGGTACGAGAATCACGCGTTCACTCGGAGCAGGGCGATCTATTTCACTTCACACATTCTCTTAACTCAATGTTATTATCACTGATTACATTACCATTCACAAGACCATTAACGTCTCATAATTATTATACACATTAGAGGTCACTCCATTAAGATCTGAGGCCGATGAGTGAGGATTAACACACGGGTATTTCCCCTGGACAAACACCACGGCCGCGCACCTGTCACACCCGGTCGAACCATTATTCACTAATTTTACCACCTTTTTAGGGTTTGGCCCCGTAAATCACGTTCCCTCACTCTTCACCAGGAACAGTTACGACACTTCCTATTATGAAGTGAGGCCCATATTAATCCTTAGGCCGCCGTGAACGCCAATTTCCTGGTTCCATGCTTTCCCAGCCTCCTCACTATATTCAAAACACTCCCGCCTCCCCCATGGCCCGAGTCGACCTCCCCCCCGCACATCCGCGCATGCGCAAAGGGAACTCTTGGTTCTATCCTATTGTCAAATATATTTTTGACTCATATCGACACCTATTAGGCACTATATTTTCGGAAAATTAAAAATTTTCCATATGTACCTTGTACATGCACTTGTACACCTTGTACATACACTTGTATACCTTGTACATGTACTTGTATACCTTGTACATGCACTTGTATACCTTGTACATGTACTTGCATATCTTGTACATGTACTTGTATACCTTGTACATGTACTTGTACACCTTGAACATGCACTTGTATACCTTATACATGTACTTGTATACCTTGTACATGTACTTGTATACCTTGTACATATACTTGTATAAATAGTACATGTACTTGTATACCTTGTACATGTACTTGTATACCTTATACATGTACTTGTATACCTTGTACATATACTTGTATACCTTGTACATGTACTTGTATACCTTATACATATACTTGTATACCTTATACATATACTTGTATACCTTGTACATGTACTTGTATACCTTTTACATGTACTTGTATACCTTGTACATGCACTTGTATACCTTGTACATGTACTTGTATACCTTGTACATGTACTTGTATGCCTTGTACATGTACTTGTATAACTTGTACATGTACTTGTATACATTGTACATGCACTTGTATACCTTGTACCTATACTTGTACACCCTGTACATGCACTTGTATACCTTGTACATGCACTTGTATACCTTGTGCATGTACTTGTATGCCTTGTACATGTACTTGTACACCTTGTGCATGCACTTGTATACTTTGTACATGTACTTGTGTACCTTGTACATGTACTTGTACACCTTGTACATGTACTTATATACCTTTTTTACATGTACTTGTATACCTTGTACATGTACTTGCATACCTTGTACATGTACTTGTATACCTTGTACATGTACTTGTATACCTTGTGCATGTACTTGTATACCTTGTTCATGTACTTGTATACCTTGTACATGTACTTGTATATCTTGTACATGTACTTGTATGCCTTGTACATGTACTTGTATTTCTTTTTCATGTACTTGTATACCTTGTACATGTACTTGTATACCTTGTACATGTACTTGTATACCTTGTACATGTACTTGTATACCTTGTACATGTACTTGTGTATCTTGCTCATGTACTTGTATACCTTGTACATGTACTTGTGTATCTTGTTCATGTACTTGTATACCTTGTACATGTACTTGTATACCTTGTTCATGTACTTGTATACCTTGTACATGCACTTGTATACCTTGTTCATGTACTTGTATACCTTGTACATGTACTTGTATACCTAGTACATGTACTTGTATACCTTGTACGTGTACTTGTATTCCTTGTTCATGTACTTGTATACCTTGTACATGTACTTGTATACCTTGTACATGTACTTGTATACCTTGTACATGTACTTGTATACCTTGTACATGTACTTGTATACCTTGTACATGTACTTGTATACCTTGTTCATGTACTTGTATACCTTGTACATGTACTTGTGTATCTTGTTCATGTACTTGTATACCTTGTACATGTACTTGTGTATCTTGTTCATGTACTTGTATACCTTGTACATGTTCTTGTATACCTTGTTCATGTACTTGTATACCTTGTACATGTACTTGTATACCTAGTTCATGTACTTGTATACCTTGTACATGTACTTGTATACCTTTTACATGAATTTGTATACCTTGTACGTGTACTTGTATTCCTTGTTCATGTACTTGTATACCTTGTACATGTACTTGTATACCTTGTACATGTACTTGTATACCTTGTACATGTACTTGTATACCTTGTTCATGTACTTGTATACCTTGTACATGTACTTGTGTATCTTGTTCATGTACTTGTATACCTTGTACATGTACTTGTGTATCTTGTTCATGTACTTGTATACCTTGTACATGTTCTTGTATACCTTGTTCATGTACTTGTATACCTTGTACATGTACTTGTATACTAGTTCATGTACTTGTATACCTTGTACATGTACTTGTATACCTTTTACATGAATTTGTATACCTTGTACGTGTACTTGTATTCCTTGTTCATGTACTTGTATACCTTGTACATGTACTTGTATACCTTGTACATGTACTTGTATACCTTGTACATGTACTTGTGTATCTTGTTCATGTACTTGTATGCCTTGTACATGTACTTGTGTATCTTGTTCATGTACTTGTATCCTTGTACATGTACTTGTATACCTTGTTCATGTACTTGTATACCTTGTACATGTACTTGTTTTACCTTGTTCATGTACTTGTATACCTTGTACATGTACTTGTATACCTTGTACATGTACTTGTATACCTTGTTCCTGTACTTGTATACCTTGTACATGCACTTGTATACCTTGTACATGTACTTGTATACCTTGTACATGTACTTGTATACCTTGTTCATGTACTTGTATACCTTGTACATGTACTTGTATACCTTGTTCCTGTACTTGTATACCTTGTACATGCACTTGTATACCTTGTACATGTACTTGTATACCTTGTTCCTGTACTTGTATACCTTGTACATGCACTTGTATACCTTGTTCATGTACTTGTATACCTTGTACATGTACTTGTATACCTTGTTCCTGTACTTGTATACCTTGTACATGTACTTGTATACCTTGTACATGTACTTGTAGTAAATAATAATAATAATAATAATAATAATAATAATAATAATAATAATATTATATGCACCTAAAGTCAGTACCTGACCAACTGGGCTGTGGTTCGTACGTCAGTTTGCGTGCGGACAGCAGTAACAGCCTGGTTGACCAGACCCTGATGGAAATAAGTCACTCTGTCTGACTTTTTTGGGTTATCCCAGGTTCTCTACACATATGCTGCTATGTATGATAATTCTATGTAACTGTATTTGTGTATACCTGAATAAACTTACTTACTTACTTACCATGAGGCCTGATCACAGACGGGGCCGCGGGGACGTTGACCCCCGAAGCCCTGTCCTGGTATTCTCAAGATAAACGCACTTGTTATATTAGTTTAGTCTACGTTTGAGATTGACAGAATATTTAGTAAAATGTGAGATAATTATAAAATATAAATTATCTACGTTTTGTAAACAATATAACTTTTATCTTTTTAAGATTAAATAAAGTGATATAAAAGTCAGCAAATTAAATAAAATTCTCTATAAAATGTTTGATACTTTTAAGTAATTTATATAACAACTTTCAAATTTTATAATTTTCGTTAAAATATTATTCCTCTCTAGAGACACTTGGATTTCGTTGTATTTTCGTAGTTTTTATTGTAATTTTGAAGGGAATATTCTATTCCTCTAAAACTTTGACGCCATACCTAACCCTTCTAGGGTAGGGTAGGTGCCTGAGCCCGAGCTTTTGGCTCATAAGTCTGTTACTCCCATTATCCGCCTTGGGGCGGGGATGGCAGACCAGAGAGGCCTAGCTTGTGGCTAGGCCTGGGGACAGTTGGTCCCAAAGATGAGGAGGTACTTGTGCCTCCCTTGGGAGACTTAGGTCTCAGACACTCCCTAAAGAGGGAGCCAAGGCCGGGCCACCACTTGGAAAAGTCCTGGGCCGAGAGAATACCGGCGAATCTTTAATAATAATAATAATAATTTGAACAGGTAGTCCTAAAATTTATTTATTTTCATTCATTACCGCCTAGCATATAGTGCTAGTCCCGGCATAATACCGTGACGAAAATCATAGGTCTTCCATACGGGGGTCTTATTCCGTCACATCATTACGCTGGGTAGCAGCCGTTAGCATGACTTCACGCCAGGCGCTACACTGCACAGTGACTCCTCAGTGCTCACATGGCTGCCATGGTGTTAGGAATCTATGCGCTTTTGTCTCTCATCCTCCCCATCACATGTCCGGTGTTCCCTTTGGTTTTGGGGCTATGCATGTTTAATTATGGGTAAAAGGAAGTCTTTAACACCTGAAACTACAGCTCGAATCACAGGGCTTCACAAAGCTGGGCACAAGACGAAAAAAATAGTGGAGACCTGGAATTTACCTGGAGAGAGTTCCGGGGATCAGTGCCCCCGTGGATGGTCTGTGACCAGGCCTTGTGGTGGATCAGGACCTGACCAACCAGGCTGTTACTGCTGGCTGCACGCAAATCCAACGTACAAGCCACAGCCTGGCTGGTCAGGTACCGACTTTAGGGAGCTGTCGGCAGTTTTCCTCACAAATTTTCACGCGCATTCGCTGCCTGACCACGGTAGAGAGCAGTTGTGCTCTGCACCCCTCTGCTGTTTTCAGGAAGCTCCCTTGTCAGTTACCTGGCTGCAGTGGTGTGAAGTGGTGCCATCGCACCTCCGCTGACAATATAGGTGCACTGTGGTTGTCCAAATGGCAGTTAGTCTGAGACGCCAGATAAATACTGTCGGCATAGAGCTACTAATAGGAGCGATAACGCCTAGTTCTGTGCAAGTCTTATTGCCAAAGATCATCCGGGAGACGTATGGCACACAAGATGGTGACTTATATGGAGTAGCATTAAATGGAGACCAAAGAATTTTCGTCAAACTGCTAATGGCGACGGTCTATGAATCGTTGGTCACCCCGTTTCGGGACGTGAGTCTTAACGTCACACCAGCTGTCTGTGTGAGAATGATTGATGTTTCACGGCATTATACATGGATCAAGTTACGCAACATTCCCTTTGAGGCAGACGAGGCGGATATCAGGAAAGTTTTTGAGACGTATGGAACGGTTCATTATGCTCAGCATGGTACGTGGGCGGCAGGCGCCTATGCTGGTCTGCCAGAGGGTACTTTTAACCTCAAAATGACTTTGAGACTCCCTGTACCGTCCTATGTTTATCTACAAGAATTCAGGACACAGGTTATGGTTATGTATCCAGGGCAACGACGTACGTGCCGCCTATGTGGTGAGTATGATCACATAGCCGGCTACTTGTGACAAGAGGAGATGTGTGCCTGGACCTGTGGTGGACGTCACAGCCGCTGCTGCAAGGGTGGCAGGTGAGGAACAAACATCGGATGGAGGGCGTGCTGTCTTGTGGAGTGAGATAGTGGATTAGGCACATAGGACTGGCGGTGAGTTGGAGTCCCTCCCCCAGCTGCCTGACCCGGTGTTGCCTCCTGTGGATAAGGAGGAGCAGCAATTACAGGAGCAGGTTCTCGAGATTGTGGAGGAATTGGTCAAGGATTTGAAGACTTTGTCACCGCCTTAGAGAGACGTTACATCTGAGCGAGGTGTCATTGGAGAGTCGTCGCTTCCAGAAAGTCGGGGATGTAATATTTTGGGATGTGATGGTGGTTTGGAGTCGTCCGTAGAATCACTAAACCATTCTCAGGTGGAGGTGGAGGTTCATTGAGAGGCAACACCTGACCAAGACATGTGTAATGTGACAGTCAAGAGAAAGAGGGCAGCTATATCAGATTCTGATGACGTCCTAATGCCTGCACAAAGGCCTGGAAAACAGACTGAGGTGGAGTGTGAAGGTAGTGGTGTAGGTGGTGGTAGCCATGATGGAAGACACTGGAAGAAGGGGGTGGGAAAGAGAGCACTCTGAAGGTGTCAAACATGAATTCAAGCTCTGGAGTTGAAAAGAGTGATGAGAGGAGGCAGGGGTGGAAACTTTAAAAGGCCTTAGGTGTATGACTGTAAATGTTAATGGACTATGTAGCAGCATGAAGAGAGATTGGTTTCGTAATTTCCTGAATAAATCTAGAGTGGATGCTGTGTTCCTGCAGGAGCACAATTTTAAAGAGGGTAGGGTGCTGGAGGTGACAGGATTTAGAGTAGTTACCCTGCCATCTCCTCATCTAAAAGGTGGTGTGGGTATTTTAATAAGGGAGACAAGCCCATTTGTTTTGCAGAGAAGCGAGTGGGGAGGGGGAGGGAGGGTGTTACGTGTGGATGGGTGGTGGATGGGTAAGCGTGTGTCTTTTGTGAGTGTATGCGCCGGCAGAAAATAACATACAGGTAAAGAATGATTTTGTGTGTGAGGATCTTGTGTTTTTAAGTGCACTGCCAGAGGTGGCAATAGTTGGTGGGGACTGGAATAGTGTAATCAGGGTGGATGATGTGGACCCAAAAGGGGCTGGATATATGTCTGTGGCTCTTAGGGAATTGTTAAGGGATGTCAGGTTATGTGATGCCTTTGGGGGGGGGGAGACTGAATATACCTTTGTTACGAGTGGATATGCTGCGAGACTAGAGTGTACCTTTCTCAGGGAGTGGATGTGAAATCTTTCAGTACTGTTGAGGCTACAATGTCAGATTATAGGGCAGTGGTGGTGGAGGTTGGGTGGGGGATGCTCACGGACATATATAGAAATTATTGGAAATTAAATATAAGTGTGTTAGGAGATGAGGATGGGTTGGAGGGGTTTTCAGTCCTATAGAGGGAGCTTAGTGTGGAAGAACACGGAGTGGAAGACATCGTGACATGGTGGGATTGTGTTGCAAAGGAGAGGATTAGAAAGTTTTATATGAGGGAAGGAAAACGTATTAATAATTAAAAATATGGACTGGCTAACTATTTAGAGGATAGGTTAAGAGGTTGCTATGGGCGGGGGGTGGTTGTTAATAATTTTCCTATGGATGAAATAGCTGAAGTAAAGGGGAGGTTGAGGGTGTTGCAAAATGAAAGGTTTCAAGCTGTAAGAGTGCAGGCAGGGGTGGAAGAAGTGCTTTGGGGCATCAAAAGCAAAGGCATGTGGTGACGGCTATCCCATGTTTAGAGGTAACGGAGACGGTTGGGAATTATAGAGCAGGGCAGGAGATACGAACCACAAAGGGGATGTGTGCATATGCGGAGTCTTGGTATGAGAAGTACTGGACAAGTGGGGGGTGGGTGACGTGGCGTTGGACAAGGTGTGTACGTATGTAACATGTAATTTAGGAAATAGCGATAGAAAGGCTTTAGGTGAGTTTATTATGGCAGAGGAAATAGAGAACGCGTTAAGGAGAATGAGGAAAGGGAAAGGTCCTGGTATTGATGGTCTCCCGGAAGAATTTTATTTACAACATTGGATGTTAATATGGAGATTTATAGTTAAGTTATTTAATCGTATGAAGGAGAAGCGTACGTTGGGGAGAAGCAGGCTACTGCAGTTGTAGTGTTGGTCCAGAAGGGCAAGGGGCAGCCCACCCTACAGGAGTACTGAGCCATATCGCTGATGTGTGCAGACTATAAGGTTTTTGCAAAAATTTTAGGTAATAGGTTCAAATGTGTTGTGGGGAGGGTGGTGTCGAAATCTCAGTTTGGGTTGCCGGGAAGGTCGATGATTGAAGGACATGGGATACTGCGAAGTTTTGTGGAAGCTGAAGGTGAGGGTGGAGGGGCGGTTTTGTTTGCTCTAGATTGGCAGGGAGCATATGATAGAGTGGAAAGGGGAGCTTTGCAGGTTATACTTTGGGGACAGGGTATTGGGGAGGAAATAGTCGAGTGGGTAAATACGTTGTACAAGGGGGCGAAAATGAGGATACAGATTAATGGGTGTATGGGGAGGGATGCCCCATGTCCCAAATATTGTTTGCATGTTTTCAGGACCCCTTTTATAGAATGGTTGACCTTAGCTTATGTACTCCAGGTGAGGGAAGTGTGGGGGTGTGAGGGCCTGGCCGGGATTAATTGGATATGTTGACGACACCACCGTTTTCATTCACGAAGGGATATCAATGGAAGTGTTGGACGAGGTTGTGCAATTATTTGGAAGTGCCACGGGAATGCAGGTAAATAGTGCGAAGTCAAGGTGCATTGGGTTGGGTTCTTGGGTGGGAGTGTGGGGGGAGATGTAATGTTGCTAAAGAATGGGCGGTGTCTTTACAGATTTGTGGTATTATTTATAGGGATGACGTGGTTGCGGCGCGGGTGGAAAACTTGGATAGGTTATTGGAAAGGATCATAGGGCGTTTAGGTGTTTTGAGACCCCAGCTCCTAACTCTTATACAGCGAGTGATAGTAGTAAACATTTTATTGTATAGTAAGGTTTGGCATGTTGCAGCTGTGTTCTCAATTACAGGAACAGCGATTGCGGGAATCCTAAGACGGGTGTACAAATTTTTGTAGGGTTCATGTTGTGATTCGTTAAGGAGAGAAGTTGTAATGTTACCTGTAAATCAGGGTGGGTTGGGGTTGATGGATTTGAGACAGAGGGCTAAATGTGTGTTTCTTAAATGGGAAGTGTTGCATGGGGGTGTGAACGTGGGGCCGTTGGGAAGGATACACGACAGGCTGGGTATGTGGTATCAAGGAATGAAGTTGAGGGAATGCAAAATCGTTTCGAGGGCCGTGATGTTGGTTAAGGAACTGAGAAAGGTTCATATATGGGTTTTGTGTAGGTTGCTTGTAAGTAGGTGCGTTGACCCAGTTGAGGGCTTGTTCACCATGTATGCTTGGAAGAGCATTTGGTTTTAGATTTAGTAAGATAAGTTAAAACCCCC
>NW_026473526.1:0-10989 GCF_026875155.1 Cherax quadricarinatus | reverse complement strand
TTTTTAATATTTTTTGTATGTATATTATGTTGTTAGTTTTTATATTGTTGTGTGTTGTATGTGTATATATGCTGTTTTATCCCTTCCCCTGTTATGTTCAATTAGTCTGTGAGCACCAAAGTATTAAAGGAAATAAACCGTGTAATTACCCTGATTTTATCCAATTGTATCCTATAAATATGTAGCAACATTATGATTTTTGTTTGTGATTAAAACGTGTTCATAGGTATAAAGATTGAACCTTATGGAATGGATGGAAAATTGCTGACGATTAATTTGATCGTCAATTTATATAATATTTATTATGTTAATGATTTTGTATTAGAGTAAATCATTAAATTTGTGTCTAAGTTGGAATTTCTATAATCAATTGTATATGTTGTATGCAAATTACATAAACTTTTGTTTAAACATCGTGTAACATGTTTGTATGATGTGCATGTAGGTTATAAGGGGGTTAAGTGGTGTTTCCCCCAGTGTTATATTTGTTACGTATGGTGATGCTTTTTAAATTTTTTTTTAAGCAGCCTTGTTTTTATGATGTTTTAAATAAAATATAAAAAAAAAAAAAAAAAAAAACTAGAAAAACTAAATACATAACATCCAAAAAAAGTGTCAGACAATGTCAGGTACACACAAAAACATTGAACACAGTGATATAACAAATTCTACTAAAATAACCCAACCAACCGATTTCCCAAACAAACAGTCGGAGTCATTATAAAACATGTAGGAATGAGTCCTACAAGCGCGCACCCACACACCCCATATATATATATATATATACATACATATATATATATATATATATATATATATATTATATATATATATATATATATATATATATATATTTTTATATATATACATATATATACACATATACATACACACACAAAACATATATATATATAATATATATATATATATTTTTATATATATATATATATATATATTAATATACACTTTATACATATATACATACATATATATATATATATATATATATATTTTATATATTATTATATTATATATATTATATATATATATATATAGACATACCCCCATATACATGTATACATATACGCATGCATATACACATACGTGTATGTGCACTTTTTTCGTACAGAAACAAACTGGATCATACATAGAAATAAAGCTCTTAAAAAGACTTTTCACCAAATTTAAACTAAAAAAAAAATACATCCAATGATAGAACTATACCTAAGACATTGGTTCCCCCAAACAACCTACACACACCCCAAAATTAATGTTACCTATTAACACTCAATATATAATTGACCTTCCAGTCAAAAAGAAGGGTATATAAAACCCATCAAATACTTTTTATTTTCGTACATAGGTCATTTTGTACCCATTCAATACGATAAAAAAGAGACGTATGGGCAAGGTAAATCTACATCAGATTCGAATGTTAAAAACATATCCTCACAATATACATATAAATATAAACCCCCCATATTAAAAAGGTTCTTATAACAATAAGAGAAAAAACAGAAATCACATACTACTTTGACTCTGTGATTTTACAAATTCATAAAGGTCTACATACCCCCGGGGCCCCGACGGCTCCCTGCAAAAAAAAAAAAACTTTACCAAAATCTACCACCTTGCAAACCAATCAACCTTCCTCATCAGGTTCCCAATTCACTCCAAAAGGACACACCACTGCAGAGACCAACCCCTTGCCTCTCACCCCGTCATCAAACGGAGTAGACGTTCAACATTTAAGTTCACGATATCCTCCGGAAAACTAATTGCCCACCTTCCCCATATAATGTTTGTTCCTACATGCTGTCCTATAAAAACACGCCCCCAAAACGCTTTACCCTAATGTTTCCCTCCACCTCCCTCATCCCAAGAAACATACAAGTAATCAACTATTACGTATCTGATAGCCCCCCCCACCTCTTTGGGTACCCCTCCCATATCTAACATTAAAGCCCTGAGGGTTGATATCTGTCCCCCCCCAATAAAAAAAAAAACCCTCTTCAACCACAATCTTACCACCTCCAAAGCAGAAAAAAAATATACTCAATAAATCACTTTTTATCGCATTGCCCGCATCGCTGTTGGGCCGTGCGGACGCACTGCGCAGTAGCTCCCACTAATCCTGGTTTCTGCGCAGTTTTCCTGTTCAGACATGGCGGAGTACACCGGCAGGGGGAAATTAACACAGTCTGGCTTGAGCTGTTGAGGGGTTCTCTGAGCCCTGTACGATGAACGTCGTTCTTCCTGCAATTATTAGGGATTTATATGGTATCCCTAACGGGGAACTGTATGGTGTGGCCCTTAATGGGGTGAAAACGAGTTTTTTGTGAAGTTCCTGAGGACTAGCTACTACAGCAGTGTGGTGGAGGGTACCAGGAACGCCGAATGTGCCTCAACTCGACGATGGATGTGTGCTTGCATGACGTGTACTTACTTTTACGTGGGTACGAGTGGGAATGTACCTTTGAGGCAACTAAGTTTGGTATAATGGAAGTTTTTAGCAAGTATGGAGTCATTCATGAAGCCAAAAGGTTTGGGGTATGGAGGGATGGACCATATGAGGGCCTCCCGGAAGGGTCATACAACATCAAGATGACCCTCAAGACGCCTATACCTTCGTATGTCATGTTGACAGGCACCAGAAATCAGGTATATGTGTCGTATGTGGGGCAAAGGAGAACGTGTCGTCTTTGCGGCTCTTATGATCATATAGCGGCGCAATGTGCACGTAGAGTTACCCCGGGGGTGTCAGCCCCGGTGGAGGACGTCCAGCAAACGAGTGTGGTGGCGGCGGCGAAGACTGGGACTCCTCTATGGAGTGAGGAGGTGGAGAAGGAGGGTGAACAGATGGGGGCGTGTGTCACACTCCCGGTGGAGGAGGGAGTTCCTACTCCAACGCCTGTGGTGGTGGAGGAAGTGGGGGAGTCGGTGGCCCGGTGGCCTGGTGGCTAAAGCTCCCGCTTCACACACGGAGGGCCCGGGTTCGATTCCCGGCGGGTGGAAACATTTCGACACGTTTCCTTACACCTGTTGTCCTGTTCACCTAGCAGCAAATAGGTACCTGGGTGTTAGTCGACTGGTGTGGGTCGCATCCTGGGGGACAAGATTAAGGACCCCAATGGAAATAAGTTAGACAGTCCTCGATGACGCACTGACTTTCTTGGGTTATCCTGGGTGGCTAACCCTCCGGGGTTAAAAATCCGAACGAAATCTTAATCTAATCTTAATCTGACACAGGAGGTGTCCTTGGAGTCAGTGCTCCAGGAATTCTTGGAGGAGGCCGTGGTAGGAGAGGACATGGATGGACGGACCAGTGAAACGCAGCAATTGCAAGGGCTGAGTGAGAAGTCGGAAGTAGCAGGGAATACTGGAAAGGATATACTTGTAGTGGCAGAGGTACACAGGGAGGATGTACCTGAGGAAGAGGTGGCTTTGGTAGGCAGCTCTAGGAAGAGGCCAGTGGGGTTGACTGAATTAGATGATGTTTTAACACCTGGGCAAAGACCAGGTAAGAAGGCATGGGCAGAGGTGGTCCGCAAATCCCCTACAGGGGGGGGAGTACAGGGAAAATCGGGGGAGAGACAAGGGGGGGTAGGGGGTCCTATTAAAAAGGTAATAAGGAAAGTGTGAGCAGCTTGAAGGGAAGTGTGAGCAAGCCACAGCGACACAGAGGTAAGCCGCCTCTCCCTGACCATTCAGGTTTGTAACGATAAATGCTAATGGCCTAAAAACTGAGGTAAAAAGGGTCTGGTTGGAGTGGTTTCCCTCAAAGGTACGACGTTGATGTTTTTTTTCCTACAGGAGCAAACTATAAGTCAGGTAGTGAGTTGAGATTGAGAGGATATAAGTTGTTTGTAAGCATAGCAACGTTTTTTAAAGGGCGGAGTGGCTGTTTTAGTAAAGGAGACCAGTCCATTGCGATCATGGGGTGGGAGGAGGGGGGGTGGGGGGAGGGTTGTTCGGGTGGATGGGTGGTGGGGGCAGAGTAGTAGGTATGTTTTGGGGGAGTTTAATGCTGCGATTGGTAATGTCAGGATAAATCAGATTTTGTTCGTGAGTTTTGTTATATTATCTAGGGGTTTACCTCCCCATAGCGAAAATTGGAGGTGATTGGAATTGTGTGATTAGGCATGTAGACGTAGTACCTAGGGGGGCGGGTGTGCGTGTTGGGTGTCTTAAGGGATGCTTTGGCGATGTCGGGGTGGTAGATGTGGTTGGCAGGGGGGGGTATCAGGTTGAGCATACCTATGTACAGGGGAGTTATGAGGCAAGGTTTGGATAGGATTTAGTGAGGCAGGGGATAGGAGTGGAGAGAAGTTAGAACAGTAGACGTGGGTTTATCAGATCACAGAGCAGTGTTGGCTGACCTTAGGGTGGATGGTATTCCGAGAATATATAAGAGCTATTGGAAATTAAATGTGAGGCTTTTACAGGAGGAGGATCAAGGTCGGTCTTTTCAGTCATGGTGGAAAAGGTTTTTGGGAGGCTAGGGATGAGGAGGTGGATTTGCTAGATTGGGGGGAGTTGCAGGCAAAGGTGAAAATTGTAGAATTTTTTAGGAAGAGGGGCAGGGAAACGGGCACGCTGGAGGTTTGATTGCAGAATTATTTAGAGGGTTCAGTTGAATGATTGTTATGCGGGGGGGGGGGGTGGGGGAGGGAGGGGAAAGGGAGATATGGGGGAACTTAGGAGTCGTTTATTTAGAGATGCAAATTGAACGTTTTGATGCACTCAGGGTCAGGGAGGATTGGAGGACGTACTAAAAGGTGATAAGCCAACCGGGTATGTTCTCAAAAAAATTCAAGGACAGCAGTTGAGGAATACCATGGTGCATATTGTTGTGGAGGGTGGGGAGGGTTTTGTGAGGGGACAGGGCCTCACTGACACAGATTCTATCAGTAGGTATGCTGATATTGGTTTACGGAGAAATGGAAGAGAAGGGGAGGGGTGGGTGGGTTAGAAACTTTTTGAGGGATGAGGGTTTCGCAGGGTATGGGGCAGGGGGATCGGGAGTTGGAGGGAGGCATTAGGGGGAAGAGGTGGGGGAAAGTGGTGAATGGGTTGAGTCAGGGGAAGGCACCGGGAATAGATGGGTTATCAAATTTGATTTTTACAAAGAATTGGGAGGTACTGAGGGAATTGCTAGTGGGGGTTTTTCTGAATTATATGTTGAAAAGGGCAGAATGGCGCAAAACACAGAGAACTGGGGGTCGTTGTCTTGGTGCCAAAGAAGGGAGGAGAGGAGAAGGGTTTGGGGGGATTATCGTCCGTTGTCGTTAATGTGTACGGATTACAAATTTTTGCGAAGGTATTGGGGAACAGGTTAAAGAAGGTAATTGGGAGTAGCGTACATGGGGGTCATATGGGATTCCGGGACGGACTATGAAGGAATGGGCACGTGTGATAAGGGATTTTATAGAGAAACTGTCAGGGAGGGGGCATCCTTGGTTGGATTGGGCTCAGGCATATGACTGCGTGAAGAGGGGACTTTTTGTGGGGCTGTTTGGAAAAATTGGGTTTTGGGAGGGGGGGGTCGTGAGGTGGGTGCCCCTTCTGTATGAGGGGGCTGTCATGAGGGTGCAGGTTAATTTGGTAAGCTGGGGGGGCGGTGATGATGGAACAGGGATTAAGGCGGGTTGCCCGCTGTCACAGTTGCTCTTTGCATGCGTGCAACATCTTTTTTTGAGCTGTGGACGACGCATTGCGGGAGGTGGGGGGGGGAAGTATTGGGGGCATAGTAGGTTATGTGGATGATACAACTGTGTTAGTTACGAGTGGGGGAGGTTTTACGAAGGGTGGGAGAGGTCATTAGGGGTTTTGGGAATGTTTCAGGAATGGTAGTTAATTTAGGCAAAGGGCTGGTTATTTTGGGAAGTAGGAAAAAAGGGTTGGGGGGAGATTGTGGGAGGAAATGGGATGGACGGTTTGTGACAGAATTAGGGTGTTTTGGGATATGGTATATGAGGGCAATTGCAGGAATGTAGGAGGATTAACTCAGAAGCAGTCACGAGTAGGGTTATAGGCAAGTTAAAAGGTTTGAGGGCCAGTGAAGTGGCGTTTTCAGCAGAGGGCGTTGGTAATTAACTCGGTGGTGTATAGTAGGTCTGGGGTGTAGCGGAGGTGTTCCCTTTGGGGGTGCAGGAATATACAGGAAATACAGAGGAGGGTGTTGAGGTTTGGGGTGGGGGTTTGGGAGGGGCCCGGTTGTCCAAAGATGTGGCATGACGGAGGTGAAAAGGGGGGGACTAGGTTTTTTTGGCCTTAGGGCCTAGGGTAATGGTATTATATATTAAGCAGAGGGATCTAAGGGTGGGGGGGGGAGGGGGGTGTTAGGGTGGATAGGGTGTGAGGGATGCTAGAAACTGGTGGAGTGGTAGGGATTTGAGAAAGTGTGAAGATGTAATAAGATTCATGTTGGCAGTGGGGCAGGTAAAAAGGTTGAAGGTAAACGCAGGGGGTGGGTGTGGTGTGGGGAAGGGTGTATTGCAGGGGGCCGCAGTATACCCCAATGTATAACTGGAGGGTCATATGGAGGGAGGTTCCCGGAAGCTTAGGATACCAGCAAGGGTTAGGGAGTTGGTGTACCTTTTCTAATGGGTGTGTGGCATCTAAGTATATGTTGCATAAGATGGGGTTGGTTAGAGAGGCAACATGTTTATTCTGTGGGGAGGAGGAGACGGCATATCATGTGGTATATTTTTGTCATCTTTGGAAGTGGTGAGGAGTCTGGATGGCGGGGGTTATTAGGCTGTTGGGGGGGGAGTTGGTCTTTTCTTAGATCGTTGTCGAGGATGTAGTGGGGTTTGCAAGCGAAGTGGGGGGAGGGCTTTGATGTATGTTTATGGCAGATTATTTGCATGTTTCTTGGGGTATGAGGCAGATTTCAGGGCAGTTGAGGATAAAGCGTTAGCAGCGCGGTTTTATAGGACAAGGTGTAGGAATAGGGTTTAAAATATGGGGGGAAATGGGGAAACAAGTTTTTCGATAGGTTATCGTAAATTTTACTGTAGCACAGCTTCTAAGGGAACAGGGGGGGGGGGGCGGGGTAGAGTCTCTTATATTGTGAGGGGGGGGGTGTAAAGGGTTTGGCTAGCAGTGTGGAAGGTGGTGTGGGGGTGGATAGTGAGGCATATATTTATGAAATGGTTATGTTCCTGCAGAGATATTTGATATTGGCGATCAGTACCTTGGATACATAGTCATACATGGATTGCCTTGCATTGCATATTTTGGTTGGGTATATTATTGCATTCACATCGAGGAGAGGTGGCTTAAGTGGCTGTATGGCTTTTTAGGTCAAGTAGTACTGAACACGTGCAAAATGATATTGCCAGTGAATAGCAGTAATTTTTTTATTAACATTGAGAAGGGTTTTTTAAAATATAAAATAAAGCAAGGAACACTGTAGTCAAGTACGTTAGTATAGAATGATGTTATTTTGTAGTTTTAACATGTAGCTGCAAGTACTTTCCATATTGCCCTTGTGGATTAGCTTTTCTTGGAGATTTTAATTGTATACAAGTATTTCCTTTATAACGGTACTTCTTTATAGAAAAAAGGTTGTAATATCTTTGCACACTTAATTTTGACGAATATGACTGTCAAGGATGTTTAATTGTGTTTCAGATAGGGAGATTAGGATTTTGTGTTCAGTCATTAACAAGTTTGATCTTAAGCTAGGAGTTAGTTAGTGGTAGGGGTGTACCCGTTTGGGGATTTCATGAAGGGTTTCTTTTTTTTATTCGCCCCCTCCCTTTTGAGGGGAGAACCCATTTGATATGTTTCAATGATATTATAGTCTTGGTTTATATTAAACATTTACATAGGTTGTTTAAAGTTGAGGGTAACATGAAGTGTATTCTTTAATTTTATGTGTAAATCCATGTCATACAATGATGTTCTGACAGTTTGAATTTCTTTGTTGTTGTTTTATTATTATTGATATTAGATATTGTGGGTGTATATTCTTCCAATTATACAAGTGTGTGTGTATAGTAACATAATGTACATATCTGGGTTGCTATGTACTTTTTATTTTTGTTGTGGTTTATGCATAACCAAATTCTGTAATTCTCATTAAGGTTTAATGAGGTAAGGGCATACCGTGATTGTTAGGTTACTTAAGGGTTTTTCTCAAAACGGTGCATGCATATATTTTTTCTTTGTATGCACTGGCATTATTAATTATTGTGAAAAGGGGGTTTGGTAGGTCTTTTTGTTGGATGTGTAAATGGTGGTAATACACCTACGGGTAACGGTTTATTTAAGTTCTGGGATTGTGTGGTAGAGGAATTTTTTGTTAATATTTCCCGTATGTTCTTATTATTAATCACTTATACGTCCTTGTTTAAAAACGTATGATATTCTGTGGATTATATAGGTAGTATTTTTAAATTTATTAACTCCACTGTATGTTTTGGGTGTGGGTTGCTTCGTGTAGAACGTGGAAATGTTGTTTCATTTTTAATGGATAACATGTCTTAGTTTTTGTAAAGTATGCATAGCATACATTTAAATATGTATTGTGTTTTCTAAATAAAATATAAAAAAAAAAAAATATACTACATGAAAAGCCGTTTCAACTTCCCACAAAAACCACATGATGCCTCTCTCACAAAACCCCTTTTGTCTTAGCACCTCTTTTTGATGCTAACGTCCCCATAAGAAATTATATACTAATTCCCTCGCTCTTGCCGGTATTCTTTAAATTTTCTAAATTCCACCCCTATCACTCTCCAATCATATGTGGGATACACTGCCATCCCTTGCATTGATTCCTGACGACGACCCAAAACCCACTAACCGTTTTACCTTGAGTTTTTTAACATTGCGGACCTTTAACATAAACCGCAACAATCTTCACACTCCACTAAGTCCCTGCCCCCCCATTTGCGGATATCCCCATCACCTCCCCCACCCGAAGACCCCTTTCCCCCGCTGCCCCCAAATACCTCTGCTTCACATATAGCGCCTTCACCCTAGACCCTAATGCCTTTAATCCCCAATCCTCCCTGTCTTACCGCAGTCATTACCACATCTTTACCCAACCACGCCCCCAAAACCCCACACATACCTTAAGGCTCTTCTTTGTAATTCCATATATCCTGATTTCTTAGGGGTAAATTTCCGCCACTCCACACCTTACTTTTAAAACAGTGTATTTACCACCACAACCCTTTGATGCAAGGTTAAAATCCCCCGGCCTTAAACTCCTGAGCCTACTCAAGCTCTGTCCATTACCATTTCTGAATTAACCCTCCTGCTCTCTGTACATCTGTAAAACAAAATCCCACAAATCTTTTGCCTATCTACAGTTATCCATCCAAACTCTCCCCAAGGTCCTCCTACCCAATTGCCTACCTCCAGCAACCGTGATTTCTGCTTATTAACTCTCATCCCAGTAGCATTCCCAAAAATCTCAATTACCCTTCCCACTTTACTTAAATCTTCTATCTCATTAAGTAAAACAGTTTGTATCATCTACATAACCAACAATATTCCACAAAATCCACCTCTCTCCCCCATCCTTCCCATCCCACCATCAACAGAACATAGAAAGGATTCTGCATACATGCAAAGAGTATTTGGGAGAGTGGACACCCTGCCTTAAACCCCTCCCCATGCTTACTGAACTACCCAACCTCCCATTTACCTGTACTCTCATCGATGCATTCTCATACAAATGTCCTCACCCATCCAACCACCCTCCTCAAAACCCATTCTCACCATACTCTAAACAAAAATTCCCTATCCACATAATCATAAGCTTTCTCCCAATCCAGACCTAGAATACCTCCCTTACTACTACCCTCAAGGAAATCCCGAATACGTCCATGACTACCCGCATACTCTCCCCGGGATACCAAATTGTCCCCCATGTATCACGACCCCATGACCTTCTTCAGTCTATTACCCAAAATTTTCGCAAAAACCTTGTAATCAGCACACATCAAGATATTGCTCGGTAAGCACTCAACTCTCTTCCTCCCCTCTTCTTTGGCACCAAAACTATGACACCCGTACTTTGCGATGTGCCCAACTTCCCACTAGTTAACATATGATCCAATAGCCTAACAAAGCACTGCCTAATACACCCCAATGTGCTCTATAAAAATCATTTGGTATACCGTCTATCCCTGGTGTTTTCCCGGTACTCATACCGAAAACTGCCTCTTTCCACCTCAACCTCACTATATACCAACCTCCAACCCACTCTATCCTGCTCACTTAAAACGCTATGGAAACCCCCCTTCAAAAATACCCTCCCAGGAACCCCCTCCTCCAACTCCATTTCTCCCTAAACCAACTATCAGCATAGAGACTCATACTTTCCGTATTGGATAGGACTCGACCCTCTGGATACCCTCCCACCCCAGGGCTTGTCTCCAATTGTGGAATGGTGGTTACACTCTGTCGGTCCCTAAATTTACGTAAAACAAACCAGACGGCTTATCACCCACAATACATCCTCTAACCCCGCCCTAACCCTAATTGCATCAAACCTATCATTGTGTAATCAGCGATCCTGCTCCGCAGACTGTCCATGTCATCCCTCCTACCACTCCCCAACATAACAATCTTGCAACTGTCCCTCCAGATAATTTTGCAACCCAAAACGCCACCTCGCCTCTTCCCGTCCCCTAACCTTAAAAAAATTCGCTATTCCCGGTTTTGCCTGCATTTCCCACCAATCTAACAGATCTATCTCCCTGTCCCTAGCCTCCCAAAAAGGCAACCACCAATCACTGAAAAAAGGCCCCTCCTCCTCCTCCTTAAGAAGTCTTACATTTAATTTCCAGTACCCAGAATAAATACGCACCACTCCATTCCACATCAAATCTGCTATTACCGCATTCGTCGCTCAACCTTTGGGACGAGCGGACGTGAGCTGAGTCTGCCCTTTGCTGTCAGCCGGTGACAACTTGGTTTTCTCAAAATGGCGCAGCCGGGAAGAGAAGGGGAAAAAACTGTCGGCAT
>NW_026473525.1:0-25573 GCF_026875155.1 Cherax quadricarinatus | reverse complement strand
TGGAGTGTATTGGGAACCCGTTTTAAAGATTACAAAAATTTTTTTTTGGGGAAAAAAAACCCTTTTTTTTACCCTTTCCCTTTTTTTTCCCCCCCCCCCCCCGAAAAATAAGTTGTTAAAGAATTTAAAGGGGAAGGAAACAAGCAACGCTTGTAACACAAAATTTTTTTTAGATGGAGGAGATTAAAAGCAAAAGCCCGAAAGAAGGGCACACGAGATATAACTGAGTACAGCAGAAAAAAAAAGTGTTTACCAGAGACTAGTGTAGTGTAGTAGTAGAACACAGAGATTTATTATTAGTACTAGTGTAGTTAGTGCATATTAGCACTATCATCAGATAGAGTAGTAGTAGTACGTATAGTAGAGAGGAGACAGGCAGAGAGTGGAAGCAGCAGCAGCAGTATATGTTTAGTATATAGTAGTAGTAGCGAATTAGTAAGTAGAGCATAAGCTAGAGCAGAGAGTAGAAGTAGTAGTAGTAGTAGAGATAGGAGCAGTAGTAGATAGAAATAATTTGTAGTAGAGCAGCAGATTAATAACATTAGTAGTAGCAGTATAGATAAATAGTAGATTAAGTAATAGCTAGTATAGCAGCACAGTAGTATAGTAGTATAGTAGTAGTAATAGTGTAAGTAGTAGCAGCAGCAGTATTTTAGTAGTAGTAGTAGTTAGTAGTAGCAGATGTAGTAGTAGTATAGTAGTAGTAGTAGCAGCAGTAGTAGAAAGGTAGTAGTAGAGCCAGCAGCAGCAGCAGCAGCGGGTGTAAGTATAGTAGTAGTAGTCAAGGAAGCAGCAGCAGTAGTAGTAGTAGTAGAAAAGTAGCAGCAGCAGCAGCAGCAGCAGTAGTAGTAGTAGTAGTATAGGAGAGCAGAGCAGTAGTAGTAGTAGTAGTAGAAAGAGCAAGCAGCAGTAGTAGTATAGTTATAGAAAGTAGCAGAGGCAATAGTAGTTATAAAAGTAGTATAGCAAGTAGAGAAGCACAGAGTAGAGAGAGAGGTATAGAGAGAGGTAGTAGCAGCACCCAGTAGTAGTAGTAGTATAGTAGTAGTGGGTAGTATGTAGTAGCAGCGCAGTATATATTTGTATAGTAGTGAGAGTAGCAGTATTTAGTAGTAGTAGTAGCAGCAGAGCAGTAGTAATGTAGCAAGCAGCCAGGCAGCAGCAGTAGTAGTAGTAGTAGTAGTAGTAGTATAGTATTAGTAGTAGTAGTAGTACGCAGCAGAGCAGCAGTTAGCAGCAGCAGTAGTAGTAGTAGTAGTAGTTAGTAGTAGCAGAGCAGCAGCAGCAGCAGCAGGTAGTAGTAGTAGTAGCAGCAGCAGCAGCCCAGCGCAGTAGTAGTATAGTAGTAGTGCAACAGCACAGCAGCAGCAGTAGTAGTAGTAGTAGTAGTAAGCAGCAGCAGCAGCGATAGTAGTATTAGTAGTGGGTAGTAGCAGAAAGCAGCAGCAGCAGAGCAGCAGTAGTAGCAGCAGCAGCAGAGTAGTAGTAGCAGCAGTAGTAAGTAGCGTATAGTAGTAGTAGTAGTAGCAGAGCAGCAGAGCAGTAGAGCAGTAGTTAGCGAGAGTAGTAGTAGTAGTAGTATAGTAGTAGTAGCAGCAGGCATTTAGTAGTAGTAGTAGTAGTAGCAGTAGAGTAGTATAGTAGTATTTACAGCAGCGGGCATAGTGGGTTAGTAGTAGTAGTAGTAAGTAGCAGCAGCAGAAGGTAGTAGTATAGTAGTAGAAGCAGTTATAGTAGTAGTAGTGGGGTAGTGTAGTAGTAGTAGCAGCAGCAGCAGCAGCAGCAGTAGAGAGTAAGTAGTAGTAGAGTATAGTAGTAGTAGTATAGCAGCAGAGCAGCAGAAGCAGTAGTAGTAGTAGTAGTTAGGTAAAGAAAGTAGTAGCAGTAGTAGCGTAGAAAGAGTGTAGTATTGTAGAGTAGAGCAGTAGAGGTAGTATAGTAGTATAGTAGTAGCGAGAGAAGAGTAGAAGTAGTAGTAGTAGTAGTTTAGTAGAGAAGAGTAGTAGTAGTATAGTTTAGTAGTAGTAGCAGCAGCAGCAGCAGAAATGTAGTAGTAGTAGTAGCGCAGTAGTAGTAGTAGTAGTCGAAAGTAGTAGTGAGCAGAGAGCAGCAGCAGTGTAGTAGTAGTAGTAGTAGTAAGCAGTAGTAGTAGTAGTAGTAGTAAAAGTAGTAGTCTTAGTAGCAGTATTTAGTAGTAGTAATAGATAGTAGTAGTAGCAGCAGCAGAGTAGTAGATAGTATAGTAGTAGTAAGTAGTAGTGCCAGAATAGTATAGAAGTAGTAGAAAGAAGTATAGTAGTAGTTAGTAGTAGTAGTAGCAGCAGCAGCAGCAGCAGTAGTAGTAGTAGTAGTAGCAGAAGCAGCAGTAGTAGTAGTAGTAGTAGTAGAGCAGTAGTAGTATAGAGTAGTAGTAGTAGCAGAAAGCCAGTAAGTACAGAAAGTAAGTAGTAGTAGTAGTGCGGGAGTAGAGTATAGTAGTAGTAGTTGAGTTAGTAGTAGTAGTGCAGGAAGGTAGTTAGTAGAAAGTAGTATAGAAGAGTAGCAGTAGTAGTAGTATTAGAGTAGAAGTAGTAGTAGTAGTAAAAAGGCAGCAGACAGCAGTATAGTAGTAGTAAGTAGTAGTAGTAGTAGTAGTATTTAGGCAGATGCAGCAGCAGTAGTAGTAGTATTTTAGTAGTATAGCAGTAGTAGTAGTAATATAGTAAGTAGATGCAGTAGTAGTAGTAGTAGTAGTAGCAGCAGCAGTAGTAGTAGTAGTAGTGTAGTAGTAGCAGCAGCAGTAGTAGTAGTAGTAGTAGTAGTAGTAGAGGTAGAGAGCAGTAGTAGTGTAGTAGAATTAGTAGTAGTAGAGCAGCAGCAGAAAAGGCAGCAGTAGTAGGTATTTGAGTAGTAGTAGTATAGTAGTGAGTAGAGCAGTAAGTAGCAGTAGGTAGTAGTAATAGTAGTATAGTAGCAGTAGTAGTAGAAAGTAGTATTAGTAGAGAAGTAGTAGAAAGTAGAAAGTATAGCAGAGTAGTATTTAAGTAGAAAGGCAGCAGCAGCAGAAACTGTATTAGTAGTAGTAGTAGTAGCAGCAGTAGTAGTAGTAGTAGTAGGGGTATAGTAGAGAGCGAGTGTAGAGAAAGTAGTTGTAGTTAGTAGTAACATACAAAAGTATAGTAGTAGTAGGAAAAGTAGTAGTAGTAGGTATATTTAGTGCAGTAGTAGTAGTAGTAGTTTTTAGTAGGGGCAGCAGCTAGTAGATTAGTAGTATAGAAATAGTAGTGAGCAGCAGAGCGCAGAGTAGTAGTAGTAGTAGTAGTAGCAGTAGTAGTAGTAGTAGTAGAAAGTAGTAGTGTAGCAGCGCAGCAGCAGCAGTGTATAGTAGTAGTAGTCGGGAGAGAGATTAGTATAGTTAGAGTAGTAGCAGTAGTAGAGTAGTAGTAGTAGTAGTAGTAGCAGGAGCAGTAGTAGAGTTAGTATAGTAAAATTTTATAGCAGCAGCGTAGTAGTAGTAGTAGAGAGCAGTAGTAGTAGTTTAGTTAGAGGGGCCAGAAGTAGTATAGTAGTATAGTAGAGATAGCAGCACAGCAGCAGCAGCAGAGTAGTAGTAGTAGCATAGTAGTATAGTAGTAGTAGAGCAGCAGCAGAGTAGAAGTAAGCAGTAGTAGAAAGTAGTAGAGTAGAGTGTAGAGTAGTAGTAGTAGTAGTAGTAGTAGTAGTAGCAGTAGTAGTAGTAGTAATATAGTATAGTAGTAGTAGCAGTAGTAGTAGTAGTAGTGTAGCAGCAGTAGTAGTAGGTAGTATGTAGTAGCACCCAGTAGTAGTAGTAGTAGTAGTAGTAGTAGTAGCAGCAGCAGCAGAGCAGAAAGAGTTAGTAGTAGTAGTAGCAGTAGTGTAGAGTAGTAGGAGAAGCGCCAGCAGTAGTAGTAGTAGTAGCGTAGTAGTAGCAGTAGAGTAGTAGTAGTAGTAGAGTACGTAGAGAGTAGATAGAGTAGTAGAGTAGAAGTAGTATTAGTAGTAGAAGTATAGTAGTTTTTTAGTAGTAGTAGTAGTAGTAGTATAGTAGTAGTAGTAGTGAAAGCCAGCAGCAAAGTATAGTAAGTAGTAGTAGTAGTGGGAATAGTAGTAGTAGAGTAGAGCAGAAAGTAGTAGTAGTAGTAGCGTAGAGTAGCAGCAGCAGAGTAGTAGTATAGTAGTATAGTAAGAGCAGTGTAGAGAGTAGTAGTAGTAGTAGTAGAAGCAGTCGTAGAGTAAGTAGTTAGTAGTAGCAGTAGGTAGTAGAGTAATAGTAGTATGTAGCAGCAGCAGCGCAGTTAGTAGAGTAGTAGTAGTAGAAGTAGTAAGTAGTAGTAGTAGCAGCAAGACAGAATTTAGTAGTAGTAGTACAGAGTAGTAGTAGAGTAGTGTAGTAGAGTAGTAGTAGTAGTAGAAGCAGAGAGTAGTAGTAGTAGTAGTAGTAGTAGCAGAAGAGCAGCAGTAGTAGTAGTATAGAAAGTATTACAGTAGTAGTAGTAGTAGTAGTAGCAGCAGAAGAGCAGTAGTAGTAGTAGTAGACAGTATGTATGCAGTAGTAGTAGTAAGTACGCAGTAGAAAGAGTATAGAGCAGTAGTAGTAGTAGATAGAGCAGCAGTAGTATTAGTAGTAATTGTAGTAGTAGTAGTAGTAGCATAGATAGTAGTAGTAGTAGTAGCAGCAGCAGAATAGTATGTAGTAGTAGTTAGTAGTGCGCAGAGTAGTTGAAAAGTGAGTAATAGTGCAAAAGTAGCCTAACAGTTAGCTGAAGCAGCAGCTAGTAGTAGTAGTAGTAGTAGGTACAGCAGTAGTAGTAGTAGTAGTAGAAAGCGCAGAGAAAGTAGTAGTATTTAGTAGTAGTAGCAGTTAGTTAGCAGCAGTAGTAGTAGAGTAGTAGCAGCAGTAGTAGTAGTAGTGTAGTAAAGAGAATGTAGTATAGTACAGCAGCAGCAGCAGCAGTAGTAGTATAGTAGTAGCAGAGCAGCAGAGATAGTAGAAAGCAGATAGTAGTAGTAGTAGTAGTAGTGGTAGTAGCAGCAGCAGCAGCAGCAGCAGCAGAGTAGTTGTAGTAGTATGTAGCAGCATAGCAGTAGCAGTAGTAGCAGCAGAGTAGTAGTAGTAGCAGCGGGCAGCACAGCAGCAGCAGCAGTAGAGTGTAGTAGTAGTAGTAGCAGCAGCAGCAGAGAGAGGTAGTAGTAGTAGCAGCAGCAGCAGCAGCAGCAGCAGCAGCGTAGTAGTAGTAGCAGCAGCAGCAAGTAAGTATAGAAAGTAGTAGCAGCAGCAGCAGCAGCAGCAGCAGAGAGTAGTGTAGTAGCAGCAGCAGCAGTAGTAGTAGTAGTAGTAGTAGTAGTAGCAGCAGCGCAGCAGCAGCAGCAGTAGTAGTAGTAGTAGTTAGCAGCAGCAGCAGAAAGTAGTAGTAGTATTTAGTAGGTACAGAGATAAACGAGGAGTAGAAGCAGCAGCAGCAGCAGATAGTAGTAGTAGTAGTTTGTTAGATAGCAGTAGTAGAAGAGTAGTAGTAGTGAGTAGTAGTAGCAGTAGTAGAAGTAGTAGTAGTAGTAGCAAGTCAGCAGAGTAGAGTGTAGCAGCAGCAGCATAGCAGCAGCAGTGAGCAGTAGAAAGTAGTAGTATAGTAGTAAGTAGCAGCAAGCAGCAGAGTAGTAGCAGCAGCAGTAGTAGTAGTAGTAGTAGTAGTAGTAGTAGCAGCAGCAGCAGCAGCAGCAGTATTTAATGTAGTAGTAGTAGCAGCAGCAGCGCAGCAGCAGTAGTAGTAGTAGTAGTAGTAGCAACAGCAGCAGCAGCAGCAGTAGTAGTAGTAGTAGTAGTAGCAGCAGCAGCAGCAGCAGCAGTAGTAGTAGTAGTAGTAGTAGTAGTAGCAGCAGCAGCAGCAGCAGCAGCAGCAGCAGTAGTAGCAGCAGCAGCAGTAGTAGCAGCAGCCGCAGTAGTAGTAGTAGTAGTAGTAGTAGTAGTAGCAGTAGTAGTAGGAGTAGTAGCAGCAGCAGTAGTATTAGTAGTAGTAGTAGTTGTAGTAGTAGCAGTAGTAGTAGTAGTAGTAGTAGTAGTAGTAGTAGCGGGCAGAAAGCAGTAGAAGTAGTAGTAGTCAACAGCAGCAGAAAGCAGCAGCAGCAGCGGGCCAGTAGTAGTAGTAGTAGTAGTAGTATAGTAGTAGTAGCAGAGCAGCAGCAGCAGCAGTATCAGCGCAGCAGCAGTAGTAGTAGTAGTAGTAGTAGCAGCAGCAGCACAGCACAGTAGTAGTAGTAGCAGCAGCAGCAGCAGCAGCAGCAGCAGCAGCAGTAGTAGTAGTAGTATAGTAAGTAGCAACAGCAGCAGCAGCAGCAGTAGTAGAGTAGTAGTAGTATTTAGTACAGCAGCAGCAGCAGCAGCAGTAGTAGTAGTAGTAGTAGTAGTAGCAGCAGCAGAGCAGCAGTAGTAGCAGCAGCAGCAGTAGTATTTAGTAGCAGCAGTAGTAGTAGTAGTAGTAGTAGTAGTAGCAGAAAGCAGCAGCAGCAGTAGTAGTAGTATAGTAGCAGCAGCAGTAAGTAGTATTTAGTAGTAATAGTATTTAGTAGCAGAAAGCAGCAGCGGGAGTATTAGTAGTAGTAGTGGGCAGTAGTAGTAGTAGTAAGTAGTAGTAGTAGCAGCAGAAAGCAGCAGTAGCAGTAGTAGTAGTAGTAGTAAAGTAGTAGTAGCCAGCAGCAGTAGTAGTATAGTAGTAAGTAGCAGTAGTAGTAGTGTAGTAGTAGTAGTAGTAGCAGCAGCCAGCAGCAGCAGCAGTAGTAGCAGCAGCAGTAGTAGTAGTATAGTAGTAGTAGTAGTAGCAGCAGCAGCAGCAGCAGCAGTAGTAGTAGTAGTAGTAGTAGCAGCAGCAGCAGCAGCAGCAGTAGTAGTAGTAGTAGTAGTAGCAACAGCAGCAGCAGCACCCAGTAGTAGTAGTAGTAGTAGTAGCAGCAGCAGCGCAGCAGCAGTAGTAGTAGTAGTAGTAGTAGTAGTAGCAGCAGCAGCAGCAGCAGCAGCAGCAGCAGTAGTAGCAGCAGCAGCAGTAGTAGCAGCAGCCGCAGTAGTAGTAGTAGTAGTAGTAGTAGTAGCAGTAGTAGTAGGAGTAGTAGCAGCAGCAGTATTTTAGAAAGTATTTAGAGTTGTAGAAGTAGCAGTAGTAAGTAGTAGTATATGGGAGCCAGCAGAAAAGCAGTAGTATAGTAGTAGCAACAGCACAACGGGCCAGCAGCAGCAGCACAGCAGTAGTAGAAGAAAGGTTTAGTAGTATTAGTAGTAGCAGCAGCAGAAAGCAGCAGCATAAAAGCAGCAGCAGAAGTAGAAATTATAGAAGTGGGTGGCCGAAACAGAAAGTATTAGTATTAGAAAAAAAACAGCAGCAGCAGCACAGCAGAGCAGTATTAGTATTTAGTATTAAAATACAACAGCGCAGCAGCAGCAAGTAGTAGAGTAGTATAGAAAACAGCAGCAGCAGCAGCAGCAGCATATAGAGAGTAGTAGTAGTACAGCACCCGCACAGCAGAGCAGCAAAACAGTATAGCAGCAGCAGCAGAAGTAGTGGGAAAGGGCAGTAGAAAGTAGTATTTAGTAGTAGAAATGTAGCAGCAGCGCAGAAAAGCAGTATATAGTAGTAGTACACCCAAGCAGTATAGTAGTAGAGTAATAGTAGAAAGTAGCAGCAGCAGCAGTAGAAAGTAGTAGTAAATATAGTAAAAGAAGTAGTAGTAGTAGAAAGTAGCAGCAGCAGCAGCATAGTAAGTAGTAGTATAGTAGAAATTAGTAGTAGTAGCAGCAGCAATTATTAGTATAGTAGTAGTATTACAGAAGTGGGTAGTTTTAGTAGTAGCACAGCATTAGTAGTGGGGGATTTAGTAGTATAGTAAGCACAGCAGCACACAGCACCCAGTATTAGTAGAAAGCAGTATAGTATAGTAGTAGTAGTATTATAGCAGCGGGCAGAACGCAGTAGTTTTATATAGCATTAGAAAGTAGCAGTAGTAAAGTAGTAGAAAGTAGCATTATTACAGTAGTAGCATAGTAAAGTTGTAGAAAGTAGAAGCAGTATATAGAGTAATAGTATATAGTATAGTAGCAGTATATTAGTATTAGTAGTAGAATAGTAGTAGTATAGTAGAAATTAGCAGAAGTAGTAGTAATAATATATTTAGTAGAGCCCGCACAGAAATAGTAGTAGAAAGAAGTACAGAAAGAGAGTAGTAGTAGTAGCAGCAGCAGTATATTTGTAGTATTCGTATGTACAGCATAGTATAAGTAGAAGAAAGTAAAACAGTATAGTAGTAGTAGTAGTATTTGGGGCAGTTTTTAGTAGTGTAGTAGTATTCGTAAAAGCATTTAGAAAGTAGTATAATATTTAGTAGTAGTACAGCAGCAGCAGCAGTAGTAGCATAGAAAGAAGTAGGTAATAGTAGTAGTAGCAGCAGCAGCAGCAGAGAGAAATTATAGAAGTAGAAAGATAGTAGTAGTAGCAGTATAGAATTAGTAGAAAATTTTACAGCACACAGCACATAGTAGTAGTGAAAAAAATTCAGCAGCACAGCAGCAGTAGTGTAGTAGTATAGTATAGTAGTAGCAGTAGTATAGTGTAGTAGCACAAAAACAAAGTGGGCCGTAGTAGTATAGTAGAAATAGTAGTAGTAGCACAGCAGAAGTAAAAGTAGAAAGGGTAGTAAAAGAAGAAGTAAGTGTAGTAGCAGAAAGCAGCAGTAGTATATATATTAGTAGAATAGGCAGCACCCGCAGCACAGCACAGTATTTAGTATGTAGTATAGCAGTAGTGTAGTAGTAGTGAAAGAAATAGTAGCAGCAGCAGCCGCAGCAGCAGCAGTAGTAGTAGTAGTACAGTAGTAGTAGCATAGAGAAATATTATAGTACAGTAGTAGCAGAAAGTACCAGTAGTAAGTAAGTATTTGTAGTAGAAAGCAGTATTAGAATATAATAGTATATAGAAATAGTAGCTTTAGAAAGTAGAAGTAGTAGTAGTAGCAGCAGAAAGTATAGTAGAAAGAGTCTATTATAGCAGCAGCAGTAGTAGTAAAAGTAGTAGTGGGATCAGCAGCAGCGCAGCAGCACAGTAGTATTAGTAGTACAGTATTATTTAGTAGAAAGTAGAAATAGCAGACAGCAGCAGCATATAGTAGTGGGTAGCGTAGTATACAGTAGTAGTATAGTAGAAAGTAGCAGTAGTAGCAGTAGTAGTATAATAGTAGTATAGTAGAGTACAGAAAAATTTAAGAATTTTATTAGTAGAAGTGGGTAGTATAGTAGTGTAGCAAAAGTAGTATAAAAGAAGAAATTTTAGAGTAAAGCGCACAGCAGCAGCAGCAAAAAAGTAGTAGTAGTAGTGGGATAGCAGCAGTAGTAGTAGTTTTTACAGCCCCCGTAGTACCCGTAGTAGTCGTAGTAGTAGCAGCAGCAGTAGTATTAGTAGTAGTAGTAGTAGTAGTAGCAGCAGAAGTAGTAAAATTAGTTTTGGTAGTAGTAGCAGTTTTGGGTAGTAGTAGTAGTCGATTAGAAGCAGAAGTAGTATATTTAATAGTATAGTAGTACGGGCAGCAAAAGATTAGAAAGTAGTGGGAGGGCGCACCGTAGTAGAAATTAGTAGTAGATGGGTATTTACCCGCAGCAAAAGTATATATAGTAGTATAGCAGCAATTAAAGCAGCAAGTAGTATAGAATTAGCAGTAGTATTAGTAGTAGTAGTCTGTAGTAGAGAGTAAGTAGAGTAGCAGCAGCAGCCCAAAGTATAGTAGTTTAGAAAGTAGCAGTAGTACACAGCAGTAGTAGTTTTAAGTATAGTAGTAGAAAGTAGTAGTAGTAGTAGTATAGTAGCACCCGGCAGAAGTGTAATAGTAGAAGGTAGCAGCAAGTATTACAGTGTAGCAGTAGAAGTAGAAGTAGTAGGTAGTAGGCAGCAGAGTAGTAGTAGTATAGCAGCCCCCGTAGAAATTATATATAGTAGTAGTAGTAGTATAGAAAGAAATATTAGAAGTAGAAGTAGTAAAAGTAGAATGGGCAGCAGAGCCCCCGAGAAAGTAGTAGTATTTTGTATAGTAAGCACAGTAAAAAGAATAGCCATAAATAAAATAGTAGCAGTAATAGGGCATAAATAGTAGCACTAATAACAAAATAGCAGTAGAAGTGCAGCAGTATTAGTAGTGTAGTAGTAGTATAGTAGCATATAGTATAGTAGTATAGCAGCAGCATAGTGTAGTAGTTTTAGTAGTATTAGTATTTACAGTAGTAGTAGTATTAGTAGTGTAGTAGTACGGGAAAGTATTAGTAGCAGTAGAAAGCAGCATAGTAGTTGTAGTGTAAAAGCAACACAGCAGCTTTTTAGAAGTATTAGCAGCACACAGCGGCAGTAGTAAGTAAATTAGTATTAAAGCAGCGCACAAAAGCGCAGAAGTAGTAGCAGAAACAGTAGTATAGAGTAAAGTAGTAGTAGGGGTAGTCCAGCCCAGCAGCAGCAGCAGCAGTAGTAGTAGTAGTATCGTACGCAGAAAGCATACCCAAGTAGTATGTAGAAGCAGAGCAGAAAAGCAGCACAGCAG
Source organism: Cherax quadricarinatus (assembly GCF_026875155.1). NCBI lineage: Eukaryota > Metazoa > Arthropoda > Malacostraca > Decapoda > Parastacidae > Cherax > Cherax quadricarinatus. The sequence goes on along the minus strand of NW_026473525.1, from coordinate 15,013 downwards.
CAGCAAGCAGAAAGTAGTAGTAGTAGTAGCAGCAGCAGCAAGCACAGTATATAGTAGCACAGCAGCACACAGCAGCAGGGGCAGCTTTAGTAGTATTAGAAAGCACAGAAAAAAAGTAGAAGTAGTGGGCCAGCAGCAGCAGCAGCACAGCAGTATATAGAAACAGCAGCAGTATAGTATAAAATAGTATAGTAGTAGCAGCACAGCAGCAGCAGTAGAAATGTGGGTAGTATAGTACGCAGCAGCAGCAAAAGCAGTAAAAGTAGTATTATAGTACCCGTAGTAGTAGTAGAAAGTAGTATAGAAAGCAGCAGCAGCAGCACGCAGCAGCGCAGCAGCGGGCAGCAGTAGTAGAAGCAGCACAGCAGCAGCAGTAGTAAAAGGTAGTAGTAGTAGTACCCGAAAGTATAGCGGGCTTTAGTAGAATTAGTAGTAGCAGCACAGCGGGCAGCAGCACAAGCAAAAGCAGCAGAGAAGAAATAGTAGCAGCGTAGTAGTAGTAGTATATAGTAGTACGGGCCAGAAAGCAGCAGCAGCAGCATATTAGCAGCAGCGGGCACCCAGCAGAAAGTATAAAGTATAGTAGTAGCAGCAGCAGTAGCATATAGTAGTAAACAGAAAGTAGTAAAAAGTAGTATAGCAGCAGCGGGATTTAAAGTAGTAGTAGTAGTATAGAAGTGTAGCAGTAGGGTAATAGAAGTAGAAAGTAGTAGAGAAATTAGCAGCAGCAGCACAGTATAGTAGAGTATAGTTGTAGAAAGAAAGGCGGGCAGAAGTAGAAAATAGACATAATAGTAACATAAAAGCAGTAATAGTGGCATAAATAGTACCCACTAATAACATAATGCAGAAAGTAGTAGAAGCAGGTAGAAGAGTATATAGTAGTAGTAGTAAGTAGCACAGTAGTGGGTTAGTAGAAGTAGAAGCAGCAGTATAGTAGTATAGTAGTAGTAGAAAGTAGAAGTAGTAGTATAGAAAGTACAGTGGGTAGTAGAAGTAGAGTTGTAAAGAAAGCCAGTAAAAGTAGCAAATTTAGAAACAGTAGTAGTAGAAAGAAAGAAAAGCAACAGCACCCGCAGTAGTAGTAGAGCAGCACAAGCAGCAGCATTAGTAGTATAGTATAGCAGCACAGCAGAAAGCGTAGTAAGTACAGCACAGTAGAAAGTAGTAGTAGTAGTAGAAGCAGCAGGACGCGGGCAGCAGCAGCAGAAGTAGTAGTAAGTAGACGTGCACAGTACAGTACCAGAAGTATTAGATAGTAGTAGTATAGTACCCGCAGCACAGCAGCAGAAAGCAGCAGCAAGCAGCAAAAGTTAAAATTTAGAAAGAACAGCAGCAGCGGGCAGCAGCAGCAGCAGCAGATAGTAGTAAAGAAACCCCAGCACAGAACAGCAGCATCAGAAAGCACACATAGTAAGTAGAAAACAGCAGCAGCAGTAAGAAAGTAGTAGTAGTAGCGGGCACACACAGCACACAGCAGCAGCAGCATAGTAGTAGTAGCAGCAGCAGAAGTAGTAGATAGTAAAATTAGTAGTAACAGCAGCAGCAGCAGCAGCAGCACAGTAGTGTATTAGAAGTAGTTTTAGTAGTAAAAAGCGGCACAGCAGCAGCAGCATAGTAGAAAGTAGTATTTAGTAGCAGTAGTATAAAAGGGTTTTTATAGTAGTAGCAGCAGCAGCAGCAGCGCAGCACACCGCAGAAAGGTAGTAGTAAGTAGTAGTAGTAGTAAAAGTCGTAGTAGAAACAGCAGGTAGTATATAGTATACCCCAGCACAGCGGGCAGCAGCAGCCGCATAGTAGTAGTGGGTAGTAGTAGTATTTCGTGTAGAAAGCAGCATAGATTAGAAGTAGTGGGCAGCAGCAGCAGCAGCAGCAGATTTAGTATGGGCACAGCATAGTAGTGTAAAGTAGTAGTATAAGCAGCAGCACACCCGACAGCGGGCAGCAAAATAGTAGAAAGCAGCACACAGAAAGTAGAGAAAGTAGTAGAAAGTGTAGTAGTAGCAGCAGCAGCAGCATCAGTATAGAGTAGTAGTAGTTAGTGTAGTATTTTTAAGCATTTAAGAAAGAAGTATAGCAGCAGCACACCATAAAAGGGTGGTAATACACTAGTCTAATACAAAGAAAAGCTCCAAACCCCAATGGAAATATCAAAAAATAAAAATTTGGGTTTTTTTTTTTGTAACCCCAAAGATTTTTTTTAAAATAGTTATCAAAAAGCAAAAAAATATTCAGTGAAAATTAAATATGGTAATATCTTTGGCCCCCCCCCGAAAGTTTTCCCAAATGTGCATAATTTATTTCATTTTATGAAAAACAAAGGAAATTCCAACTCAAAATTTTTTTTTTAAAAAATTTTTTGCATAACCCCAAACTACCATGCATGTATATATATATAAATATAATATAAAATATATATATAAATATATAAAATATTTATATATATATATAAATATATATATAAATATATATATATATACACGTATATATATTAAAATAAAAACCGCAAAATCGCGCGAGAATTTCTCTCCGTCCTTTTCCCTTGCAGCAAAAAAAATCGAACCCCTTCCGCAAATCCGTAAAGATGCAAACAAAAATTAAGCCCCGGCGAATCATAAAATTTTCCCACACACACACATACACACACATACAACCCCACACACACACACACACAAACACACACACACACAACACACACACACACACACACCACAAACACACACACACCCCCAAAACACACACACACAAACACACACAAAACAAACATACACACGTCCCTGAACCGCGCGCAAAGCGTTTCCCGCAAACCGCGAAAGAATAAACCCGCCAGCAAAACCTTTCCATTGTCAAAAAAAGGTGGAAAAATACAAAAAAACATTCTGGTTTTTGTTCTAAGCCAGATGGGTTTTTCAGGGATAGTCCCCCAAGGTACAAAATATCCCCAAACCCCCTCTCTCTCTCGGGTTTTGTACGTACCTCTTATACATATATATAATATATTTCCTTATTTCTCTCTTTCATCTTTTTTCTTTTTTTTTTTTTACTCTCTCTCTCTTTTATGTAAGTGTATTTATTTTAAGGCGTTTTACGTGTATTTTTGGGGGGCTGAAAGGGACTAACCCTACTTAAACAATTTTCCTTAGGGAAAAAAATTGGGTCAGAAACGGGCCCAACCTAACCCAAAACTACTGGAAAAAAAAAAATTTCGTTAACCGGGCCCAACTGTATATATATAAAATATATATATATTATATATTTTTATATTTTTATAAAAAATAAATATATATATATATATATATTATATAATATCCGGATGTATATTTGTTTTCCCTTTTTGGGATAAAAAGGGCCCCTTTAAAAGGGCAGTATCCCATGTTTTTTTCCTTTATTTTGATTCGGGTCGTTGCTTTTGGATATAGCGACGCGTCCCAAAAAAAATATCTAACTTAGTACAGCAAAAGATTTTTTTAAAAAAAAAAAAAAATATCTATTTACAAGCTGCGACGCGGACTGTAAACAGCGTGTTGCTGTGTCCCTGAAAAGCTTAACAGCGGGGGTTTTGGAAAGCTGTGGGAAACGTTTTTCCCGCTTAATTTTTAGACTTAAATTTCTTGTTTTTCCCCGCTTTTTTTTCGTAAATTTTTTCTTTTTTTGTATGTTTTTTTTTTTTTTTGGGGGGGGGGGGGGGAAAAAGGGGGGGGGGTTTTTTGTAAAGGGTTTGAAAAAAGCGGTAATAAGTGGGCACTTCAGACGCTTTTGGATTTTTCCCCTTTGGAATTTCCTTGTAATCCCGGGGTTTTTCTAAAATTTTGTTGGGAAAAAACCCTTTATTTTGGGTTTTGGGAAAAAGACCCTTAAACAGATTTTTAAGGGATATTTGAAACAGATTTTGAAATGGAACTGAAATAAAATTTTAAAAAAATGATGGAAAAAGATTTTGAAATAGATATTACAATAGATGCTGAAATAAAATGTTTAGATCGTGTGGAAAAAAATATCTTAAAGGGGTTTTTTCGCACGAATCTTTTCTCTCTTTAAAAATGTCATCTGGTTTTTAAACAAACTTACTCCCTCTTTAAAACTATCTTCTGCTAATAGTAATTTACTCTCTCTTAAAAAATATCTTCCCGGGAATAGCAATCTTAAATTCCCCCTCAAAAAACAAACTTCTGGCTAATAGCCCAAACTTACTTTCTCTTTTTCCCACGGGCGCCCAAAAACAGAGAGTTTAAAAAAGCCCGGGTTTTAGATACCTTATACTCCCTTTTATTTGACAAATGAGGGTCTTTGGCAATAGTTGGAAAATTTTTACCCAAGAAAAGTTTTTGGGCCCGCCGGGGGGTTCTTCAGTCCAAAAGCCGAGAAAGGGGGGAAGTGAGGGGGAGTTTGAAAATAAACAGTCCCCCCACCTGGATCGATGTGCTCAGTCCAACGTCTTTATATAAGTGGGAATATTCCGGGAAAGGGGCTTAAAAGTGAAGACAGTCGAGGGGGATCAGTAGAAGGGGGGTCACCAGTGGGAAAAAATCAATTAGTTTAAGCTGAACGGAGTTGTTTGTTTCAAACCTACAGCGTTTGAAAGCACGTTTTTTAAAAAAATGTAAACAAAGGGCACCAGGACACAGCTTTTGGGTCCTACAGCGGGAGACAGACAACCACAAGCCAAAAAAATATTTTAGAATTTAAAACACCAAGAACACATTTAAAAGACATCTCTAAAACCATTTAAGGCCTTTTTTTTTTGCCCTTTACAGAAACAGCCACGACGAAAAAACATCCCTAAAAAGAAATGGGTTTTCCAGGAAATTTTTTTTGATTTGTGGGGTTCTGGGTAAAAAAAGAGTTAATAAATAATTGTATATGAATTTATAAAAATACGACAAAAGAAGATTTTTTGTCCTTGAATGATAAAGGCACTGGAGGGCAAAGGTTTTTCAAAGTAAAGATACGAAGATTTTTTCAACATGTGTCCCAATTCTTCAGTAATGAAGTAGTTGGGAACGCAAACGAGTGACTGAGGTTTTCCTAACAGGGAAAAACGTGAGGTTTCTTAAGATGACTGGGAAAGGGCAGTGTAAACCCTTTATCTTTAAATCAGGTTTTTTTTGTTTGTTTTTTTTTGTGTGGGTGTGTTTTGGGGTTTTTAGGGTGTGTGTTTTCGGGCCCTTTACTCTGGGCTCTCTTTTTTCAAAAAGGGTTTTTTTAAGGGGGTTTTGGCTAAGGGTTTCCCAATTTTATATACAAATTAAGAGGGTTTTTCCTACATAAAAACCAGCTTATCAAAATCTGTCTCTCTCCTTCCCTTTTACCCTCTGTCTTTCTTCTCTATATGTTGTTTTGTCCTCTCCTACGGAAATTTAAAGGGAACCCCTAAATCAAAATTTTCACCATTTTTTCCCCTTTCCCTTTCCCTTTCCCGTTTATGAAAATATATTTTATATTATAAAATTATATATAAATATTATATATATATATATATAATATATAATATAATAAATTTTAAAAATAAAAACCCACCCACATTTTTTAAAACTTACTCCATTAAAACTCCACACAAAAACTTTTCCCCCCCCCCCACAAGACGCCACCCAATATTTACACACACACCAAAAAAAAAAAAACTTAATATTTCAGAAAACAAAAAAAAAGGGAACTAAATTTTTGATAAACAAAATATTACACTTACGCACCTTTTTTCCCGAGACGCAAATTGTCGCGGTAAAATTAATTTTGGATTTTTTTGAGGGGGTCAGTTTTATGCAATATGCAATTTAACCACAGTGAAAAGTACTTATTTAAAATATATATATATATATATATATATATATATATATATATATATAATATATATATATATATATATATATATATATATATATATATATATTATATATATATATATAAGCAGGAGGCGCTTTCGCCTTTTCTCGGTTACATTATCGGGGAAGAAAATAGGCCTGATTGGGGGGGGGATTCAAGACTGCAGGTGATTCACCCGGATTGCGTAAATGAAACGTCTCGCTCAAACGGGGGGAATAACATTATTTACAGCGATGTTTCGCCCACACAATGATAACATTATTTACAGTGATGTTTCACCCACACAATGATAACAAAATTAACAGCGATGTTTCGCCCACAATGATAACAAAATTAACAGTGATGTTTCACGCACACAATGATAACAAAATTAACAGCGATGTTTCGCCCACCCAATGATAAAATTATTTGCAGCAATGTTTCGCCCACACAATAACATTATTTACAGTGACGTTTCACCCAAACAGGAGATAGCATTATTTACAGCGACGTTTCGCTCACAAGGCTAATACTGGCCTACAAAATATAATGTTTGGCTTACATTATTTACCGAGACGTTTCACCCACATCGGGGAAAACATTATTTATCCAAGACATATATGACCCTACCCATAACACATATGAGATTATCCATAACACATATGACCCTATCTATAACACATATGAGGTTATCCATAACACATATGACCCTATCTATAACACATATGAGATTATCCATAACACATATGACCCTATCTATAACACATATGAGATTATCCATAACACATATGACCCTATCTATAACACATATGAGGTTATCCATAACACATATGACCCTATCTATAACACATATGACCCTATCTATAACACATATGAGGTTTATCCATAACACATATGACCCTATCTATAACACATATGACCCTATCTATAACACATATGAGGTTATCCATAACACATATGACCCTATCTATAACACATATGACCCTATCTATAACACATATGAGGTTATCCATAACACATATGACCCTATCTATAACACATATGACCCTATCTATAACACATATGAGGTTATCCATAACACATATGAGGTTATCCATAACACATATGAGGTTATCCATAACACATATGAGGTTATCCATAACACATATGACCCTATCTATAACACATATGAGGTTATCCATAACACTATGACCCTATCTATAACACATATGAGATTATCCATAACACATATGACCCTATCTATAAACATATGAGATTATCCATAACACATATGACCCTATCTATAACACATATGAGGTTATCCATACACATATGACCCTATCTATAACACATATGACCCTATCTATAACACTATGAGGTTATCCATAACACATATGACCCTATCTATAACACATATGACCCTATCTATAACACATATGAGGTTATCCATAACACATATGAGGTTATCCATAACACATATGAGGTTATCCATAACACATATGAGGTTATCCATAACACATATGACCCTATCTATAACACATATGAGGTTATCCATAACACATATGACCCTATCTATAACACATATGAGATTATCATAACACATATGACCCTATCTATAAACACATATGAGATTATCCATAACACATATGACCCTATCTATAACACATATGAGGTTATCCATAACACATATGACCCTATCTATAACACATATGACCCTATCTATAACACATATGAGGTTATCCATAACACATATGACCCTATCTATAACACATATGACCCTATCTATAACACATATGAGGTTATCCATAACACATATGAGGTTATCCATAACACATATGAGGTTATCCATAACACATATGAGGTTATCCATAACACATATGACCCTATCTATAACACATATGAGGTTATCCATAACACATATGACCCTATCTATAACACATATGAGATTATCCATAACACATATGACCCTATCTATAACACATATGAGATTATCCATAACACATATGACCCTATCTATAACACATATGAGGTTATCCATAACACATATGACCCTATCTATAACACATATGACCCTATCTATAACACATATGAGGTTATCCATAACACATATGACCCTATCTATAACACATATGACCCTATCTATAACACATATGAGGTTATCCATAACACATATGAGGTTATCCATAACACATATGAGGTTATCCATAACACATATGAGGTTATCCATAACACATATGACCCTATCTATAACACATATGAGGTTATCCATAACACATATGACCCTATCTATAACACATATGAGATTATCCATAACACATATGACCCTATCTATAACACATATGAGATTATCCATAACACATATGACCCTATCTATAACACATATGAGGTTATCCATAACACATATGACCTATCTATAACACATATGACCCTATCTATAACACATATGAGGTTATCCATAACACATATGACCCTATCTATAACACATATGACCCTATCTATAACACATATGAGGTTATCCATAACACATATGACCCTATCTATAACACATATGACCTATCTATAACACATATGAGGTTATCCATAACACATATGACCCTATCTATAACACATATGACCCTATCTATAACACATATGAGGTTATCCATAACACATATGAGGTTATCCATAACACATATGAGGTTATCCATAACACATATGAGGTTATCCATAACACATATGAGGTTATCCATAACACATATGAGGTTATCCATAACACCTATGACCCTATCTATAACACATATGAGTTTATCCATAACACATGAGGTTATCCATAACACATATGACCCTATCCATAACACATATCCATAACACATGAGGTTATCCATAACACATATGACCCTATCCATAACACATATGACCCTATCTATACCACATATGAGGTTATCCATAACACATATGAGGTTATTCATAACACATATGACCCTATCCATAACACATGAGGTTATCCATAACACATATGAGGTTATCCATAACACATATGATCCTATCCATAACACATGAGATTATCCATAACACATATGACCCTATCTATAACACATATGAGTTTATCCATAACACATGAGGTTATCCATAACACATATGACCCTATCCATAACACATATGACCCTATCTATACCACATATGAGGTTATCCATAACACATATGAGGTTATCCATAACACATATGACCCTATCCATAACACATATGACCCTATCCATAACACATATGACCCTATCTATAACTCATATGAGGTTATCCATAACACATATGACCCTATCCATAACACATATGACCCTATCCATAACACATATAAGGTTATCCATAACACATATGAGGTTATGTATAGCATATTTGACGTTATCCATAACACATATGAGATTATCAATAACATAAATAACACATGTGAGGTTAAAGAGACTTTAAAATTTACCTACATAGGTTTAAGATCAGGTATAAAACAAACCCAAAAGGCCAGGAATCAAGAACAACAACAAAACGGCCTGTGTCAACTGCAGTTTACGGAGGCTGGTAGAGGGGATGGGAGAGGGGGGAGGCGGCAGTTCGACCCCAGGCTGGTACAACTGGGAGAGTACACACCACACTCTCTGACACTCTCACTCATTCTGTGTCTCGTCTCCTCCAGACTCCGCTCAAGTGTTGGTTCCACTAAGTAATTGCTTAGGTTTGTTGACGCTGTATCTCAAGGAATGTAAGCAATAGCTCTCTCTCTTTCTCACTCTTTCTTTCTTTCTTTCTTTCTTTCTGTCTCTCTCTCTCACTTGTTCTTTCTTTCTTTCTTTTTTTCTCTCTCTGTCAGGCGCACACACACACACACACACACACACACACACACACACACACACGGAGAAGGGCAAAGAAGACCGCAGACAGAGTATAGGCTAGGTGGCCAACGACTGCAATCCTCACTCATGGAGAAAGATCTTGGCGTGAGTATAACACCGAACACGTCTCCGGAGGCACACATCAACCAGATAACTGCTGCAGCATACGGGCGCCTGGCAAACCTGAGATTAGCATTCCGATACCTAAGTAAGAAATTCAATTCAATTCAATTCAATTCATTTCAAGCTTATTCTCTATAAGGGTTACAATGTGGGGTTTATAGGTTTTGGGTATTGTGTGGTTTACATGTTATAAAACACTAATTACAGAGGGGGCCACTAGGACACCTAGCATGGCTAGGCATTTCGAGCAGACTTAGATTAATTCTTAACATTAAATCCTTACATATCATGGTATTAAGGCTAAGTGACTACATCATAATTTGTGAGTTTAGCAATGTGAATGCTTTTGTTTTGGCACAATACAAGGTGTCTATATTGGAGTATCATAGGCAAACTTATACTGGAGTATGCAGCACCAATTTGGAACCCGCACCGGGTCAAGCACGTTAAAAAATTAGAGAAAGTGCAAAGGTTTGCGACAAGGTTAGTTCCAGAGCTAAGGGGAATGTCCTATGAAGAAAGGTTGAGGGAAATCGGCCTGATGACACTGGAGGACAGTAGGGATAGGGGAGACATGATAACGACATACAAAATACTGCGTGGAACAGACAAGTTGGACAGAGACAAGATGTTCCAGAGAGTGGACACAGAAACAAGGGGTCACTTTTGGAAGTTGAAGATTCAGATGAGTCACAGGGATGTTAGGAAGCAGTTCTTCAACCATAGAGTGGCCAGGAAGTGGAACAGTCTGGCGAGCGATGTAGTGGAGGCAGGAACCATACATAGTTTTAAGAGGAGGTATGATAAAGCTCATGGAGAAGGGAGAGAACCTAGTAGCGTTCAGCGAAGAGGCGGGGCCAGGAGCTGAGACTCGACCCCTGCAACTACAATTAGGTGAGTATACACTCTCACACACTCACTCACACACACACACACACACACACACACACACACACACACAACACACACACACACACACCAACTTACACAAGAGGCAAAGTTTGGCAATGGTCAAGGGGACCAGGGAGATGGAGGGGAAGGAGAAGGGGAAGGAGAAAGGGAAGAGGAAGGGGAAGGAGAAGGGGAAGGGGAAGGAGAAGGAGAAGGAGAAGGAGAAGGGGAAGGGGAAGGGGAAGGGGAAGGGGAAGGTGAAGGTGAAGGGAAGGGGAAGGGGTTAGGGAAAGGGATAGCCAGGAGTGAGGGAACTCCCATTTTTACCCAACTTCCACTCTATCCTGCTAGCTAATTGTAATTGGCTGATCTAGAATGCCTGTAACCTTATTAGAGAAGAGAGGAGAGGGGAAGGGGGAGAGAGAGAGAGGGGAGGAGAGAAGAGAGAGAGGAGAGAGAGGAGAGAGAGAGAGAGACAGACAGACGACAGAAGCAGAGACACAGACAGACAGACAGACAGACAGAGACAGACAGGACAGACAGAGAGACGACGCGAGAGAATAGAGAGAGAAAGAGAGAGAGACGGAAAATATAATGCCCCGAAAATAGCTTTATCTACACAGTAAGTCATCAAAACAATCTATCGACCCTGCTCGCTCACGAACACCATACCTGTCATTAATTTTTATCTACAACTCTCTCTTTTTTTTTTTCTCTCTCTCTCTCCTTCTTTTCCTCTATATATTTTATTTTATTTTTAAAATATATATATATATTTATATATATATTTTAATATTGTCGTGCCCCCAATAGGTGAACTTGCGATTTTGGTTAAATAGCAACGCTCATCTTTCCCTATAGGACAAAATAAAATTTGTGTATGCCATAATTTTTGCCCAAAAACTTTTGACCTAACGAAAAAAATATATTTCACTGTGTTTGTTTAGTATTAAATTATTGTAAACAAATCTAAAATATATTTAGTTGGGTTAGGACTAAAATAAATTGTTCTTGTTTAAAATAAGGTTAGGCAAGTTTTCTAAGTTCCTTTTGGTGCAAAATTAATATTTTTTACATTAACATTAATCAAAAAATATATCTTTAAATTTATAAGAAAATTTTTTTGAAACGGACTTAATTTTAAATGAGTTCTTGCTAAATGACCAGTTTTACATATTCGGCACGACATATATATATATATATATATGTCGTGCCGAATAGGCAGAACTTGCATCTTGGCTTAAATAGCAACGTTCATCTTGCCATATAGGACAAGCGAAAATTTGTGTATGCAATAATTTCGCCAAAATCATTCTGAACCTAACGAAAAAAATATATTTCACTGTGTTTGTTTAGTATTAAATTATTGTAAACAAATCTAAAATATGTTTAGTTGGGTTAGGCTAAAATAAATTGTTCTTGTTGATAATAAGGTTAGGTAAGTTTTCTAAGATTCTTTTGGAGCAAAATTAAAAATTTTAACATTAACATTAATGAAAAAAATATATTTTTAAACGTATAAGAGAAAATTTTTAGGAAGGACTTAATTTTAAATGAGTTCTTGCTAATTGACCAGTTTTACATATTCGGCACGACATATATATATATATATATATATATATATATATATATATATATATATATTTATATATATATATATATATATATATATATATATATATATATATCTTTGTTAATGTTTTGCATACGTGTATATTTTTGAGTACTTAACTAAGTGATGATGCAGGGGTTGATTCTCAGCTCCTGGCAGCTACTGGCTTCACACTCCTCTGGGGTAACGCCGTCATACCTTCTCTTAAAGCTATATATGGATTTTGCCTCCACCACTTCACAATCTACGTCGTTCTACCTCCTGACCTCTCTGAGGCTAAAGAAGTATTTCCTAGCATCCCTGTGAGACAGATGTGCTATTATCTTACAGCTGTGAACTCGTGTACGTGAGACTGTTACTCTCTGTATTTTGTACGTTGTAATCATGTCTCCTCTGGTCCTTCTGTGCTCTAGTGTCGTCAGGTTTAGCTCCTCTACTTCTCATAGTTCCTACTTCTCACCTTTGGGACTAGTCTCGTTGCAAACTATTGCAATTTTTCCAGTTCTTCATATAATTGATCAGATGTTGGTTCCATGATAATAAATTAGACACATGTGCAACTCTTGGGTATCTTTAATGAGGAAACGTTTCGCCACACAGTGGCTTTATCAGTCCATTCCTGTCAGATATAGCAACTTCTTGGGATCTTAATAAAGGGGATTATTCACTTGCCTATCCTTCAGGTATGACCTACTTCCACATTAGACAAATGTGACACCACCTACAACTGCTGCACCTCTCCTGCCTACAATATATAAGCTCTTTACGCAATGTTGGTATTCTTTTGATTAAAAGAATGATTACATCGATCAAGGCTGAGGGACTGAATACCTCAAACACCTTCTGTTCTTTACCATTCTCCTTTGTATGGACTGATGAAGCCACTGAGTGGCGAAACACTTCCTCATTAAAGATACTCAAGTGTTGCACATGTGTCTAATTTATCAACTTGTGGGTTTCTCTGAACCTTTTAAATCTACATGTGGGTTTCACACTGGCGCTGCATACTCTCAGATGCTCCTGACATATCCCATGTATAAGGTCGTTAATGTTCCTGAACGCTATTCTCCACTTTGACGGACTCCAGTTTGATGAGGAGGTTATTGGTGTGTGTGTGTGTGTGTGTGTGTTGTGTGTGTGTGTGTGTGTGTGTGTGTGTGTGTGTGTGTGTGGTGTGGTTGTGTGTGTGTGTGTGTGTGTGTGTGTGTGTGTGTGTGTGCCTTTATTTCTACAAGTACAAGATACAACTTATACAGACCAAACTCTTCACATACTTCGTCCTCAACCTCCGGGAGTGCCACTCCTCTCTCTCTCTCTCTCTCTCTCTCTCTCTCTCTCTCTCTCCGTGGACCAGAGCTGTGTTTTCCAGATCCAATTTTCAGACATTTCGGAACTTTTCAGGAGACCGTTCAATTTTTTTTTTCAATATCTCAAAATTCAACTGAGGGGCTCTTGATTTAGGGAATTGGATCTGTGCTCCAGTTCCCCGAATTAAGCCTGAATGCCTTCCACATCCCTCCCCCAGGCGCTGTATAATCCTCCGGGTTTAGCGCTTCCTCCTTGATTTTAATAATAATAATCAAAATCCAACTCAATTATTTTTTTCAGTGTTGGTGTTCCTACGTGATACACCGCTGATATACAATGTTAGTGTTTCTACGTGATACACCGCTGATATACAATGTTAGTGTTTCTACGTGATACACCGCTGATATACAATGTTAGTGTGTTTCTACGTGATACACCGCTGATATACAATGTTAGTGTTTCTACGTGATACACCGCTGATATACAATGTTAGTGTTTCTACGTGATACACCGCTGATATACAATGTTAGTGTTTCTACGTGATACACCGCTGATATACAATGTTAGTGTTTCTACGTGATACACCGCTGATATACAATGTTAGTGTTTCTACGTGATACACCGCTGATATACAATGTTAGTGTTTCTACGTGATACACCGCTGATATACAATGTTAGTGTTTCTACGTGATACACCGCTGATATACAATGTTAGTGTTTCTACGTGATACACCGCTGATATACAATGTTAGTGTTTCTACGTGATACACCGCTTGATATACAATGTTAGTGTTTCTACGTGATACACCGCTGATATACAATGTTAGTGTTCCTACGTGATACACCGCTGATATACAATGTTAGTGTTCCTACGTGATACACCGCTGATATACAATGTTAGTGTTTCTACGTGATACACCGCTGATATACAATGTTAGTGTTTCTACGTGATACACCGCTGATATACAATGTTAGTGTTTCTACGTGATACACCGCTGATATACAATGTTAGTGTTTCTACGTGATTACACCGCGATATACAATGTTAGTGTTTCTACGTGATACACCGCTGATATACAATGTTAGGTTTCTACGTGATACACCGCTGATATACAATGTTAGTGTTTCTACGTGATACACCGCTGATATACAATGTTAGTGTTTTTTTACGTGATAAAACCGCTGATAAAACAATGTTAGTGTTCCTACGTGATACACCGCTGATATACAATGTTAGTGTTCCTACGTGATACACCCCTGGATATACAATGTTAGTGTTTCTACGTGATACACCGCTGATATACAATGTTGTGTTTTCTACGTGATACACCGCTGATATACAATGTTAGTGTTTCTTTCGTGATACACCCGATATACAATGTTAGTGTTTCTACTGATACACCGCGATATACAATGTTAGTTTCCTACGTGATACACCGCT
>NW_026473524.1:0-11400 GCF_026875155.1 Cherax quadricarinatus | reverse complement strand
ATGGAAAAAGGTTTTGTTCATAGTTTGGAAAAATTGTTCGGGAAAATATTTACCCCTTTTCTTGCATTATTGCTTCCTGATGGAGCCAGAATAAAAGCAATTTTTTTAGAAAAGGGGACCGGGGAGTAGTAATGTCTGAGGATCTCACTTTCAAGGATCACAACAGTGCCACGATCGCACGTGCAAAGAAAATGATAGGATGGATAATGAGAACTTTCAAAACGAGAGATGCAAGCCCATGATGATCCTTTTCAAATCACTTGTTCTCTCTAGGCTGGAATACTGCTGTACATTAACATCTCCATACAAAGCAGGTGAAATCGCAGATCTAGAGAGTGTACAGAGATCCTTTACTGCACGTATAAGTTCTGTCAAGCACCTTAACTACTGGGAACGCTTGGAAGCACTTGACTTGTACTCGTTGGTACGCAGGAGGGAGAGATATATCATAATCTACACTTGGAAAATCTTGGAAGGAATGGTCCAAATCTGCACACAGAAATCAACTCCCTACGAAAGTAAAAGACTGGGCAGGCGATGCAAAATGCCGCCAATAAAAAGTAGGGGCGCCATTGGTACACTAAGAGAAAACACCATAAGTGTTCGGGGCCCAAAACTGTTCAACAGCCTCCCATCAAGCATTAGGGGAATTGCCAATAAACCCCTGGCTGCCTTCAAGAGAGAGCTGGACAGATACCTAAAGTCGGTGCCGGATCAGCCGGGCTGTGGCTCGTACGTCGGACTGCGTGCGGCCAGCAGTAACAGCCTAGTTGATCAGGCCCTGATCCATCGGGAGGCCTGGTCGTGGACCGGGCCGCGGGGGCGTTGATCCCCGGAATAACCTCCAGGCACATCACCTAGTTAATAAGAAGAGCTGATCAAATATCGACCTGGGCTTCCATCAGACCTATTACCTAAAGCAAAGCTGATTGATCTAAAACTGGAGTATGTACCAGGTAACATACTATTACTATTAGCTGAGGGCAGATCAATCTATGATACATCGAAAGATTAGGTGGTAAGAGAGGAATCATCCTAGAAAAACTATCCTGAGATCATAAGTTGCCAGATACACTGTCCCAACAGTTCAAAGACCAACTATCGAAAACTGAATACTGTCTGGAAAAGCTTTCAAACCCCAGCCCCAAATATCTTATTGCTTGGTGATTTCAATTGAGATTTCAATTCAAGATATTGAAAACAGAAGGTAGCAAATACTACTTACTGCAGATATATTCCCAGGAGGCAGCTCATATGAAAAGTCTCACACAAATAAACTATCCTGCATTGTCCCCATTGTCTGGTTATATCATGCCCTGCCCCCAGTGTCTGATTATTCTGACCTGCCCCAATGTCCCGTTATCCTGACCTGCCCCCAGTGTCTAGTTATCCTGCTCTGCCACCCGTGTCTAGTTATCCTGCCCTGCCCCCAGTGTCTGGTTATTCTTCCCTGCCTCCAGTGTCTAGTTATCCTGTCCTGTCCAAATTGTCTAGTTATTCTGTCCCGTCCCCAGTGTCTCGTTATCCTGTCATGTCCCCAGTGTCTAGTTATCCTGTCTGCCCCCTGTGTTTAGTTATCCTGCCCTGCCCCCTAGTGTCTATTTATCCTGTCTGCCCCCTGTGTTTAGTTATCCTGCCCTGGAGGTTACCTGGAGGTTATTCCGGGGATCAACGCCCCCGCGGCCCGGTCCACGACCAGGCCTCCCGATGGATCGGGGCCCTGATCAACTAGGCTGTTACTGCTGGCCGCACGCAGTCCCGACGTACGAGCCACACCCCGGCTGTTTCCGGAAACTGACTTTAGGTATCTGTCCAGCTCTTTTCCTTGAAGGCACCCGGGGGTTTATTGGCAATTCCCTAATGCTTGATGGGAGGCTGTTGAACAGTTTTGGGCCCCGGACACTTATGGTGTTTTCTCTTAGTGTACCAATGGCGCCCCTACTTTTTATTGGCGGCATTTTGCATCGCCTGCCCAGTCTTTTACTTTCGTAGGGAGTGATTTCTGTGTGCAGATTTGGGACCATTCCTTCCAAGATTTTCCCCAAGTGTAGATTATGATAATATCTCTCCCTCCTGCGTTCCAACGAGTACAAGTCAAGTGCTTTCAAGCGTTCCCAGTAGTTAAGGTGCTTGACAGAACTTATACGTGCAGTAAAGGATCTCTGTACACTCTCTAGATCTGCGATTTCACCTGCTTTGTATGGAGATGTTAATGTACAGCAGTATTCAGCCTAGAGAGAACAAGTGATTTGAAAAGGATCATCATGGGCTTGGCATCTCTCGTTTTGAAAGTTCTCATTATCCATCCTATCATTTTCTTTGCACGTGCGATCGTGGCACTGTTGTGATCCTTGAAAGTGAGATCCTCAGACATTACTACTCCCAGGTCCCTTACATTATTTTTCCGCTCTATTGTATGGCCGGATGTCAGTAGTATACTCTGTTCTAGTTATTATCTCCTCCAGTTTTCCATAACGGAGTAGTTGGAATTTGTCCTCATTGAACATCATATTGTTTACCGTTGCCCACTGGAAAACTTTGTTTATATCTTCTTGGAGGTTAACCGCGTCCTCAGCAGATGACAGCCTCATGCAGATCCTAGTATCATCCGCAAAGGATGATACGGTGCTGTGGTGTATATCTCTGTTTATGTCTGATATGAGGATAAGGAATAAGATGGGGGCGAGTACTGTGCCTTGAGGAACAGAGCTCTTCACTATGGCAGCCTCCGATTTAACTCTGTTGACCACTACTCTTTGTGTCCAGTTATCCTGCCCTGCCCCTAGTGTACAGTTATCCTGCCCTGTCCCCAGTGTCCAGTTATCCTGCCCTGTCCCCAGTGTCCAGTTATCCTGCCCTGCCCCCAGTGTCTAGTTATCCTGTCCTGCACCAGAGTCTACCTATTTTGTCCTGCCGAAGAAAAGAGTATGTCGACCCACTGATTGACAGAATGACAGCACAATCAATATACGCTAGTCTCGTAACCGCTCTCTCTCTCTCTCTCTCTCTCTCTCTCTCTCTCTCTCTCTCTCTCTCTCTCTCTCTCTCTCTCTCTCTCTCTCTCTCTCTCTCTCTCTCCCTCTCTATCTATCTAGGCCCTCCCTCACCATTTCCTCCCTTCATAATGCTTCTATCTCGCCTCCCACACATCCAAGACCTTTCAAATATGAAAGGAAAACAAATGAAAGTGGGGGAGGGGGATTGCAGGAAGGGTAGCGATATGAGAGTAGGAGGGAGAGAGTAGGAGGGAGAGAGTGGAAGGGAGTGAGCGGGGGGAGGGAAGGGGAGGGAAGGGGGAGGGAAGGGGGAGGGAAGAGGGAGGGAAGGGGGAGGGAAGGGGGAGGGAAGGGGGAGGGATTGAGATGGGTGTAAGGGAGGGGGGGTAAAAACCCACAACGAATTTAATGGAAGAGAATAAGTGGCAGCAGTCACGCGGAGAGACTTGCATACTGTGTGGTACAGAATGCATTTAGTAAATAAAAACACAGTGTACCCTTTTGTGAGGTGGGGACCAGCACGCAAACACTCATACTCACACACACACACACACACAACACACACAACACACACACACCAACACACACACACACACACACACACACACACACACCACACACACACACACGTGCTGTAAAACTAATTTAATACAGCAAGTGCTGTAAAACTAACACAGCAAGTGCTGGGAGTAACAAGTGGCTGCTCCACATTATACCAAACTTAGCCACTACGAACTATGTTAATTGTTAGCCCAGCCCAGCCCCCACACCCGGCGGCTCCAGCCCCAAACCCCCGGTTACTCCAGCCCCCACACCCCGGCTGCTCCAGCCCCACACCCTGCTACTCCAATCCACACCCCCGGTTACTCCAGCCCCACACCATGCTACGCCAGCCCCACACCCCGGCTGCTCCAGCCCCACACCCTGCTACTCCAATCCCACACCCCGGTTACTCCAGCCCCACACCCATGCTACGCCAGCCCACACCCTCGGCTGCTCCAGCCCCACACCCTGGTTGCTCTAGCCCACACCCCCGGCTGCTCCAACCCCACACACCGGCTGCTCCAACCTCACACACCGGCTGCTACAGACCCCCCACCCCGGCTGCTCCAACCCCACACACCGGCTGTTACAGCCCCACACCCCCGGCTGCTACAACCCCACACACCGGCTGCTACAACCCCACACCCCCGGCTGCTCCAACCCTACACACCGACTGCCCCAACCCCACACACCGGCTCCTCCAACCCCACACACCGGCTGCTCCAACCTCACACCCCCAGCTGCTCCAACCCACACACCGGCTGCTACAGCCCCACACCCCAGCTGCTCCAACCCCCCAACACCGGCTGCTACAGCCCCACACCCCGGCTGCTCCAACCCACACACCGGCTGCTACAGCCCCACACCCCCGGCTGCTCCAACCCTACACACCGACTGCTCCAACCCCACACACCGGCTCCTCCAATCCCACACACGGCTGCAACAACCCCACACCCCGGCTGCTCCAACCCCACACACCGGCTGCTACAGCCCCACACCCCCAGCTGCTCCAACCCCACACACCGGCTGCTCCAACCCCACACAACGGCTGCTCCAACCTCACACACCGGCTGCTACAGCCCCACACCCCCGGCTGCTCCAACCCCACACACCGGCTGCTACAGCCCCACACCCTCGGCTGCTCCAACCCCACACAACAGCTGCTCCAACCTCACACACCGGCTGCTACAGCCCCACACCCCCGGCTGCTCCAACCCCACACACCGGCTGCTATAGCCCCACACTCCCGGCTGCTCCAACCCCGCACACCGGCTGCTACAGCCCCACACACCGGCTGCTCCAACCCCACACACCGGCTGCTCCAACCCCACACACCGGCTGCTCCAACCCCACACACCGGCTGCTCCAACCTCACACACCGGCTGCTACAGCCCCACACCCCCGGCTGCTCCAACCCCACACACCGGCTGCTATAGCCCCACACTCCCGGTTGCTCCAACCCCGCACACCGGCTGCTACAGCCCCACACACCGGCTGCTCAACCCCACACACGGCTGCTCCAACCCCACCACACCGGCTGCTCCAACCTCACACACCGGCTGCTACAGCCCCACACCCCAGCTGCTCCAACCCCACACACCGGCTGCTCCAACCCCACACAACGGCTGCTCCAACCTCACACACCGGCTGCTACAGCCCCCACACCCCCGGCTGCTCCAACCCACACACCGGCTGCTACAGCCCCACACCCCGGCTGCTCCAACCCCACACACCGGCTGCTACAGCCCCACACCCCCGGCTGCTCCAAACCCCACACACCGGCTGCTATAGCCCCACACTCCCGGCTGCTCCAACCCCGCACACCGGCTGCTACAGCCCCACACACCGGCTGCTCCAACCCCACACACCGGCTGCTCCAACCCCACACACCGGCTGCTCCAACCTCACACACCGGCTGCTACAGCCCCACACCCCCGGCTGCTCCAACCCCACACACCGGCTGTTACAGCCCCACACCCCCGGCTGCTCCAACCCCACACACTGGTTGCTACAGCCCCACACCCCCGGCTGCTCCAACCCCACACACCGGCTGCTCCAGCCCCACACCCCTGGCTGCTCCAACCCCCACACCGGCTGCTCCAACCCCCACACCCCTGGCTGCTCCAGTCCCACACCCCTGGCTGCTCCAACCCCCACACCGGCTGCTCCAGCCCCACACCCCTGGCTGCTCCAACCCCCACACCGGCTGCTCCAACCCCCACACCCCTGGCTGCTCCAGTCCCACACCCCTGGCTGCTCCAACCCCCACACCGGCTGCTCCAACCCCCACACCCCTGGCTGCTCCAGCCCCACACCCTGGCTGCTCCAACCCCCACACCGGCTGCTCCAGCCCCACACCCCTGGCTGCTCCAACCCCCACACCAGCTGCTCCAACCCCCACACCCCTGGCTGCTCCAACCCCCACACCCCGGCTGCTCCAACCCCCACACCGGCTGCTCAGCCCCACACCCTGGCTGCTCAACCCCCACACGGCTGCTCCAACCCCCACACCCCTGGCTGCTCCAACCCCACACCGGCTGCTCCAACCCCCACACCCCTGGCTGCTCCAACCCCCACACCGGCTGCTCCAACCCCACACCCCTGGCTGCTCCAGTCCCACACCAGCTGCTCCAACCCCCACACCCCTGGCTGCTCCAACCCCCACACCAGCTGCTCCAACCCCCACACCCCTGGCTGCTCCATCCCACACCAGCTGCTCCAACCCCACACCCCTGGCTGCTCCAACCCCACACCAGCTGCTCCAACCCCACACCAGCTGCTCCAACCCCCACACCCCTGGCTGCTCCAACCCCCACACCAGCTGCTCCAACCCCCACACCCCTGGCTGCTCCAGTCCCACACCAGCTGCTCCAACACCCACACCCTGGCTGCTCCAAACCCCCACACCCCTGGCTGCTCCAGTCCCACACCAGCTGCTCCAACCCCCACACCCCTGGCTGCTCCAGTCCCACACCAGCTGCTCCAACCCCCACAACCTGGCTGCTCCAACCCCACACCAGCTGCCAACCCCACACCCTGCTGCTCCAGTCCCACACCTTCCACTTATCATGTGCTCTCCACAAACGATTTTCTGATGTTGCACAAATTTTTCACACCACTCAGTTTATAAGTTACAATGTGAGGTGTTGTACCATCTTGGCTCATTTCTAAGCCCAGCTCCAGCCAGGATGTGAACCACAACACTAACTAACACTCAGTAAATAACAAAGTAAACTATGCTAACAATAAATAACAAAGTAACACTGTTAACTTAGGTTACTTTGTTATCTATTGTTAACATAGTTTACTTTATTTACCGAGTGTTAGTTGAGTGTTGTGATTCACATCCTGGGGTGGAGCTGGGCTTAGAAATGAGCCAAGATGGTACAACACCTCACATTGTAACTTATAAACTGAGTGGTGTGAAAAATTTGTGCAACATTATTACTACAATAACTACTTATACAACTAATTACAATAATACTTTTCCTATTACTACTGCTGCTGTGTGAGGGGAAAATCTCATTACATAAGAGTGAAGCATTAACTGAGTGGTGGTGGTAGTATAAATGGTTGTTCAGCAAGGGGATGTATCGTTACCTCTAAAAAAACCATACCACGGGCGGGGTTAGAGCCCACGATCAGAGAATCTCAAAACTCCAGACCGTCGCGTTAGCCACTGGGCTAGGTAGCCACAATAAGATTCATCCAACTAGGTATATTTATACACCATAGGAAGGTTAGCACAGGCACCACTGTGACCCACAATCTCTCCACCTGATGGGAGTTAACATGGGACCCTCCTGGGGAGTTGACATTACTTGGCTCTCTGCTCCCATCAAGTCTGCAAGTACAGAGTTACACTCTTTATTTATCTTTATTATATTATGTGTTAGGCTTTAGTTTATTAATTTAATCGGACCCGATCTGACTTGCATATTTGAACGTAATTTTTCTTAGTCCTCATCATTTCTTTCAAAGGCTTTCAGCTTATTATGTGAGTGACTGCTTGTCCGGGTTTTAACGTTTCTTTTATAGCCTTGTTGATCGATCTCTTAGTCACTCGACGCTGGCGAGACAACGCGGGCAGCTGGGTCTATTCAGTAGATCCAGACTTTCACATCTTATAGATACCTGGATTGTTCTTGAATACCCATCTGTTGTCAGTACCTATACAAGCCACCCTCATCGTGCTACCAGCAAGTTTCGCCCTGTTATACTAACAGTGAATCACACACACACACACTTGTGTATGTATATAATGTACTCTGCGTCCTTACCACCGATTAGTGAAGGTGGAGTATTCAGAGTCGCGCCCACCAGTGACATCATTCACGCGCTTCATTGGCTTTTCCACCTCGTGAATCCTGAAAGCGACGTGCAACATTCCACCAGCCTCACCTGACTACCGTCTGTCCGGGGCCTATAGATATTAGCTTAGTTTACGAGATAATTTATTTTATTTTTCATTATTGCTTCAGTTAGGTAGGAGCCATGTTTGACTGTTTTAAATATATATAATTATCGTTTTGCATATTTTTAATAAAATTAATTATTTTTGTCTGTTTATAAAAAGAAACTAAAGAAAAATCAATAAGGAGGGATGGTCTTTTCAAATGCCCTGTTGAGGGTGAGAAAGCGTCGTTATATCTTCACATGCTTCTACTATTCCTCCCGTCAAGGATGGAAAATGCCATAATGATGAAGACCTCGAATTTAAAATATTCTTCCCTCTAAGCAAATTCGATTACCTCCTATCCCACAGCGATACTTGTGGGTTTAGCACTTTCCCGGAGAACATTCTATTACTATAACTACTTCTCCCCTCAAGGGAGGTACCTAGATGCTGGTGAGGGGTTCTTGAGCCAAAGAACTGGGCTTGTCCTCCTCTTCCTTGGATTGAATCTGACTGCCTCCCCTGGCGCTGCATATCCTCTATGGGTTTTGCGCATCCCACTGATTTAAAAATAATTTGACAACTATTTTATTACTATTCCTTCTACCACTAATATTGATTACCAATACTATCAATGGTAGTATTGTTCATTATACCAATAATGACTAAACATACCAACCAAACCTATTCTCTATTTATCTTTGTTCCTTGACGCTGGTGACGGGTTCTTGATCTAGGGAATCGGATCTGTGCTCCAGTTCCCTGAATACTTTCCATCATCCCCTCCCTCTCCACAGGCGCTGAATAATGATTCTAATAAGCTATTCATTCTCTCTCTCTCTCCACCAACATGGACCCAAGTTACAATGAGTTGTCTGCCCAGGGTATTATCACTAAAGTAAGCACCCAGCATTTCAAGAGTCCAGGGCATCTTCTTTCATACCCTTCTTTAATACAAAAATATTGCTGCTGGTAATTTTTTCCCTGCTTGTGCGAGCCGTGTGCTGGCGTGGGTAGTTGGTCTCCCTGGAAGGTGGAGTGCTGGAGTAAAGGGTCCAAAATTATACTCGTTGAGATTATTAGGTTAGATGAATAAGGCTTGCAACACCTCGGTATCTGTATTGTGATCAATGTTGCAAGTGTCTTTATTCGCCTACTTTTCGGTATTTTACACCATTAATATAAAATAGGTTAGTTTTAGCTTAAGTTAGGCAAGAATAGCTTAGCTTAGGTTTAGTTGATTAAGATTAACTTAGGTAACGTTAGAGGGACATGACACTGATGCATACGTTAAGTAGTAGGGCGAGGTGCAGGACGCTGTTACATTAAATTACGTTAATATTTTATTTCTACATGTACAAGGTATACAGTCCTAGCTGACATCAATGACACACTACTATATAAAAAGTCCCATGTAAGCTTAACATGGGACTTGTACTTCGGGCAAATTGGGGCAAATTTTTGGCTCCAGGATGCTACCCACACCACTAGACTAAGACCCAGGTACCTATTTTACTGCTACGTGAACAGGGATAGCAGGTGTCTTAAGGAAACACGTCCTAATGTTTCCACCCGTACCAAGTACAGAACCCCGGACCTCAGTGTGAGCTGAGTGCGTTTACGTTGTGTTAGGCGTTAATTATATCAGGCTGAATGAGGTTAGGCAAAGTTATGCATCTTCTGTAACTCCAAAACACCAACAAAACTGATGAAACTTTGTAATTACCTTATTGAGGGCTCAAGCATGCAGTTATTCTTGAGGTAGGTGTACCTGGTTAATTAATCACCTCAGGTGAGAAGGCAGGGCTCCTTCACCTTGTCAAAATTAATCCACCCTCATCGAAGGCAAGAATAATTACAATTTCGTGCTTAAGATAAACTCTCTTGCTCCCGGTTAACCAACAGCTTTTTAAATATTTAAATTATTTTTTAAATTGAATGGGGTAACCCTTTTATGTTAATTTTAGCCAGGTTAGATGAGGTTACTAAATTAAATTCAATGCAAAATATAAAATTGTTCACCATATTAATTCACTCCAATATAAATAATAAAGGTAAAATACTTGCAAACTGACCTGTCAATGGTTCAAGTCAGACCGAAATGTAGTCATAATTTTTCATCTCTTAACTGTGGTTATTTGTGCATGTACTCACGTTAAAATATCACCCGATTTATATGATTAAAAAATGAATTGAAAGATTAGTTTTATAAGCGGTTCGGCTTTCTGGGTGAGGGAGTGGGCTTAACACACATGCCAGACACAACATTTCAAGAACCAATTTCAATCACGAGGTCCTCGAGAGACCTGTTCATCCTAGTGAAACTTATTTTAGTGACTCACTGTAACAGCCTACGTGAATGGAGGGACATTTCAAGCAAAACTGCTTCCTCTGTGCAAAAGTTTATTCTGTAAGGAAATTCAATTGGTCTGTAAATATACTTGAGAGAGTACACAGTGTATTGAATTTTCGACAGGCTATTACGCCACGAAATTCAATGAAACTCACTAGAAATGACTTGACAGCTGCAACGACCATATAACAAGACATGACAATGACTAAACTATTATAACGAACTGATGCTGTATATTGACCGAAAGAACAAGAGGACTTGTGAAATTTTCCTGCCGAACCGGCTAGGACCAAGCCGGTGCACAATAACCTAGCCGCTAGGTTATTTTGCACCGCACACCCATCCTGTGGGCGTCGCCGATCAAGCACACTGTGTGGGCGGAACGTTCAATAAAGACCAGTGTGTGGGAGGAACGTCATTAAAGACCAGTGTGTGGGCGTAACGTCATTAAAGACCAGTGTGTGGGCGTAACGTCAGTAAAGACCAGTGTGTGGGTGGAACGTCAATAAAGGCATCAGTTAGATTCCGACCAGGGCGAGGGGGCAGACTTACGAAAAAGGCCAAGCCCAGCCTTACTCCCCAAAATAATAATAATAATAATAATAATAATAATAATAATAATAATAATAATAATAATAATAATAATAATAAATCTTTATTTCAACAGGTACATAATACAACTTATACAGACCATAGCTGACATCAGTGACATACTATATAGAAAGCCCCTGACTATGTTGAGCATTTCAGGAAAATTAAGTTAATCTTGTCCCCCAGGATGCCACCCACACCATTCGACTAACACCCAGGTACTTAGTTGCTGAAGAGGGACAGCAAGTGCAAGGAAATACGCTCAGTGTTTCTACCCGTACCGGGGATCGAACTACAGACACTCAATGCGTGAGCAGAATGCGCTACCAACCGAGCTATAGTGTTATTGCTACCTCACTATTCACTCTTTAAATCGAGCCCGACTACAGAGACCAGTTGTAAAAAACACTGCATTCAACCTTCCCACCCGCAAGAACCAAAACAAAATTGCGTTTTCTAAAATAATGACCACTTTTTACCAGAGCGACTTTTTTAGGGGTGAATTGAGTGGGACGATAGGA
>NW_026473523.1:0-10772 GCF_026875155.1 Cherax quadricarinatus | reverse complement strand
TTTACTGGCCGCTACCGGTCCTTTTCCGCTCCTGGCTTTAAAACGTCTTTTTAAAAGCTTGTTGGATCCTGCCTCCACTACATCACCACCCAGACTATTCCACTTCCTGACAACTCTGTGACTGAAGAAATACTTCCTAACATCCCTGTGTTTCATCTGAAACTTCAACTTCCAACTGTGTCTCCCCTTGTTGCTGTGTCCCATCACTGGAACATCCTGTCTCTGTCCACTTTGTCTATACCTCTCAGTATTTTATATGTCTTTATCATATCCTCCCTATCTCTCCTGTCTTCCAGTGTCGTCAGGTCGATTTCCCTTAACCTCTCCTCTTAGGACATACTCCTTAGCTCTGGGGCTAGTCTTGTTGCAAACCTTTGCACTTTCTCTAGTTTCCTTACGTGTTTGGCTAGGTCTGGGTTCCAAACTGGTGCCATATATTCCAATATGGGTGTAACGTACACAGTGTACTGGGTCCTGAATGACTCCTTATTTAGATATCGGAATGCTATTCTTGGGTTTTGCTAGGCACCCTAGATTGTACTCCGTCTGTGGTCTTCTTTGCCCTTCCCCAATCTTCATAACTTTGCACTTGGTGGAGTTGAACTCCAGGAGCCAGTTGCTGGACCAGGCCTGCAGCCCGTCTAAATCTCTCTGTAGTTCTGCCTGGTTCTCGTCCGATTGAATTCTTCTCATCAACTTCACATCATCTGCCAACAGGGACACTTCGGAGTCTATTCCTTCCGTAAATGTCGTTCACAATTACAATAAACAGTACCGGTCCTAGGACCGATCCCTGTGGCACCCTGCTCGTTACAGGTGCCCACTGTGACACCTCGCCACGTATCATGACTCGTTGCTGTCTTGATAAATTAGACACATGTGCAACTCTTGGGTATCTTTATTGAGGAAACGTTTCGCCACACAGTGGCTTCATCAGTCCATACATAGGAGAAACTTGAAGAACAGGAGGAGAATGAGGTAATCAGTCCCTCAACCTTGAGTCGATGTGTTCAGTCCATCAATCTTGAATAGAATACTTACCCTAGAGTTGCACATGTGTCTAATTTATCAACAAGTCGGTTCTCTGAACCATTCATCTACAAACTCGTTGCTGTCTTCCTGACAGGTATTCCCTGGTCCATTGTAGTGCCTTCCCTGTTATCTCTGCTTGGTCCTCCAGCTTTTTCACTAATCTCTTGTGTGGAACTGTGTCAAACGCTTCTTACAGTCCAAGAAAATGCAATCTACCCACCCCTCTCTCTCTTGTCTTACTGCTGTCACCTTGTCATAGAACTCCCGTTGAAGGAGATCTTGCCGAATTCTTATTCGAGTCATACTAGTTAAAAAAATAATTATTAAAAGTCTTAATGTATTGTATTAAAAAGAATGATGACTGTAAATTTAACAAGAATAAACGGTTTATATTTTAAGAAGATTCTCTCATTCGACTATTTTTCACATATACAGAAGTGAAACGTTAAAAAGTCTTACCGTATGTTGTGCATGTGTTTGTCAACAGGTGCACCAAGTGATCACAAGCCTGAAACCTTTGCAGGAGTTCGACATGTGTGGCTGGTACACCCTGGGCTCCAGCTCCTTCCTCTCGGTGAGTCTCAACCCCAGATAAAGGTATTCATTTTTATTATTCACAAAGGGCAATGTTTACTTTAACATCTGTTACCATGTAAACAAAAACCTTAATGTTGTTTATAAATGTTAATGTTGTCAATTTAACTCCTTGTTTCAGTGTATCTCCGGATTCTTGTATCCATTACCAGGAATTATTAAATATGTTAGGTAAGACACATATACAACAGTTACCTAACTGTTGCACATGTGTCTTACCTAACAACCTGTCGGTATTTCATACCATTTTAATATTCATTATTAAGTATCCCTGAATAGAGAATTTTAAGGAATTACCAGATTTCTCGTTTATTTTCTTCCTCCAGCTTTTTGCTTCTTCTTTGCTTATAGCTCAAGAACGCTTCATTCGAACACTTCAAATCTCGAATGTTTGCGTACGGTAACGGGGACTAGACTGATTGAACAACTGGCATATGCAAATGTCGTATGACCAAAGTTAGTGAACATATTCCCAGCATCCTGGAATGGCTGAAATAACATCTAAAATCCTGAGAGGAGTAACATCAAATCATGCGATGTGGATACATAATATAAAATAATAATTATAATAATAAATAAATCTTTTTTTACTACAAGTGCATGTACGAGGTATACAGACCATGTGACATATAGCAAGTCGCTTGTTATGCAGAGCATTTTCAGGCAAATTAGGTCAGTTTTGTCACAGGATGCGACCCACACCAGTCGGCTAACACCCAGGTACCCATTTTACTGATGGGAAACATAGGCAACAGGTGTAAACAAACACGCCCAATGTTTCTACCCTGGCTGGGAATCGAACCCAGGAACTCGCCGTGTGAAACTAGAGCTTTAGCCACCAGGCCACTCAGAAGTCAACGACAGAAAGAGGGGGAACTGAAGAGTAACAGTCAGAAATTTTTGTTTCTATTAAACCATGTTAAATAAGTGTCAGTAAACCTCTTCTAAACAGCTATAATATTTAATGGACGATGCAACTTACGGCAGGATAGTACCTACTGATTTCTTTTTGCACGTGGGAAAAATTTATCAGTATTGTATAATAGTTAAAAAGAAACTGGTATCTTGGAATCTGTGTCACATCTAGCGAATGCCTCTTCTGATCGGTTGCCAACTTTCACCAGTATCCTGGTGTTCCGAACGCATGGTAAGTGCTGCTATTAGGAGGTATCAGTCCCAATTTGCCAATTTTATTGAATAAATAGCGATGTTGACTGATGTTCAATAACTAATGGATACTTCTTCTGTTCGTCTTCATAATATAATTAAGATACATTGTGCATGAAGGTTGTTGTACCATAAGTCTTGGCTATTTGATATTTGCCGGAATTTATAGAAAAAGATATCTTAAGACTCAGATCAAATTACTTGGTGGTTCATACGTTACTGTGACGAGCAGTGTGGTTCATACGTTACTGTGACGAGCAGTGTGGTTCATACGTTACTGTGACGAGCAGTGTGGTTCATACGTTACTGTGAGGGGCAGTGTGGTTCATACGTTACTGTGACGAGCAGTGTGGTTCATACGTTACTGTGACGAGCAGTGTGGTTCATACGTTACTGTGACGAGCAGTGTGGTTCATACGATACTGTGACGAGCAGTGTGGTTCATACGTTACTGTGACGAGCAGTGTGGTTCATACGTTACTGTGACGAGCAGTGTGGTTCATACGTTACTGTGACGAGCAGTGTGGTTCATACGTACTGTGAGGGGCAGTGTGGTTATACGTTACTGTGCAGCAGTGTGGTTCACACGTACTGTGACAGCAGTGTCCGTTAAATACGTTCCCTGTGACGCACTTTTCGTTCTTACGGTTACTGTGACGGCAAATGTGGTTCAAATACGTGCGAGCAGTGTGGTTCATACTTACTGTGACGAGCGGTGGTTCATACGTTACTGTGACGGCAGTGGGGGGTTCATACGATACTGTGACGAGGCTGGGGTTATCGTTACTGTGACGGCAGTGGGGTTCATCGATACTGGACGACGTGGGGTTTTCATAGTTGTGACGAGCAGTGTGGTTCATACTTACGTCGACATTTGGGGTTCATCGTTACTGTGAGGGGCAGTGTGGTTCATAGTTACTTGCGAGCAGTGTGGGTTCTTCTTTTCTGTGAGGGCAGTGTGGTTCTCGTTCTGTGCGGCGTGGGTTCATACTTTTGTGCGGCAGTGGGGTTTTCATACGTACTTGACGAGAGTGGGTTTTCATACGTACTGTGCGGCGTGGGTTTATACGTTACTCTGACGAGCTGTGGTTCATACGAACTGTGACAGCAGTGTGGTTCATCGTACTGTGAGAGCAGTTGGTTCTTTCCCAACAACAGAATAAACCCGTCCCCCCTTACCTCACACTCTGGTTCCTTTCTTCTCTATCCGAGAAAATGTAAACCCAAATTGTCCTCTCATCCTATTCTGTTACTCAATTACAACGCATTTCAACTGCGTTCAGTGTCCACACTTGTGACCAATACTGCCACACACTTGTCCCAATTTTGGCCACACACTTGTGCCAAATAGGGCCCACACTTGTGCCCAATACGGCCACACACTTGTCCCAATAGTCCACCACTTGTGACCAATACGGGCCCACACATTGTGACCAATACTGGCCACACACTTGGCCAATAGTCCACCCCACTTGTGACCAATACTGGCCACACACTTGGCCCCAATACTGCCCCACACATTGTGAAAAATAGGGCCCACAACTTGTGCCCAAATATGGTAACACGGCCCAAATTTGGGCCCCCCACACTTGGACCAATACTGGCCACACATTGTGCCCAAATGGCCACCACTTTGACCAAACTGGCCACCACTTGTGCCCCAATTACTGGCCAACATTTGGACCATATGCCAACCCATTGTGACCATACTGGCCACACACTTGTGGCCAATACTGGCCACACACTTGTGACCAAACTGTCCACACATTGTGACCAAAAGGCCCACACCTTGTGCCCAATATGGCCCCACTTGTGCCCATACTTTTTCCCACACTTGTCCAATACTGTCCAACACTTGTGACCAATACTGCCCCCACACTTTGACCAAATGGCCCACATTTGTGACCAATATGGCCACCACTTGGGCCCAATCGGGCCCAAACACTTGTGCCCAATCCCTGGCCACACACTTGTGCCCAAATACGGGCCACCATTGTACCAAACTGGCCACAACTTGTGACCAATACTATCCACACACTTGTGCCAATACTGGCCACACACTTGTGCCCAATACTGGCCCACACACTTGGCCCAATACTGTCCACACATTGTGACCAAATCGGGCCACAACTTGGACCAATACGGGCCCACCACTTGTGACAAATGGCCACCAACTTGTGCCAATACGGGCCAACACTTGGACCAATATGGCCACAATTTGTGACCAAATACGGCCACACATTTGTGGCCATACTGGCCACAACTTGTGACAAATATTGGCCAGCCTTGTGACCAAATTTGCCAACTTTTTGACCAATATGGCCACCACTTGTGACCAATCGGGCCACAACTTGTGCCCAAATATGACCCATCCTTGTGCCAATACTGACCCATACTTGTACCTTTACTGGCCAACACTTGTGACCATACGGGCCAACACTCGGACCAATACTGCCACAATTGTGACCAATAGACCACATACTTGTGACCAATCTGACCACTATTTGTGACCAATACGGGCCCACACATTTGGGCCCCCAAACTGGCCCCCCTTGTGCCCAAATACGACCCTCTTGTGCCAATACGGCCAACACTTGTGACCAATACTGCCCCACTACTTGTGCCCAAAATTGGCCCCATGTGCCAAATTGACCTTAAACCCAGTAGTTTGGTTTTTAAAATTGATTGGTTGGCGGAGCAGTTTTGCTATAAGCATGTTGCTTAAGCGTTGTAAAAGCATGTTTTTTAAAAAGCAGTGTTTTTATAAGCGCGTTGTTTAAGCGGGGTTTTTTTCCCCAGGTTGTTTACGCGGTTTATAAGGCGTGTTATAAGCAGTGCGTTTAAGCGTGTTGTTATCATTTTGGTTGCTTAAAAGGGTTGTTATAAGCGTGTTGTTTAAGCATTTTTTAAAGCAGTTTGTATAAACAGTGTTGTTATAACAGTGTTTTTTAAAGCATTTTTAAAGTCTGTCTAATTGATTTATTTCTTGTTTGAATATCATTAATATACGATCCCAAACAATTAAAAAACAACGGGTATAAAACAATAATGGGGCAACATACCATGTACGAGGGGCACGTCCCATGAACAGTTTTCAAGTAACTTACCCAACTTTCACTACTCCAGTTCATGCCCCTTTTCCAAACCCAAATTTTCGACCCTCTCATCGTTCAGGTCTAATCGATCAGCAAATGGAAGGCACCTATGAAAAAAATATTTCTGTACCCAGTCTATGATTTTAAAGTTAAAAATTATTCCCACGGCTTAAAAAAACCTATAATTACACATAAATATATAAAAGAAGGAAGAGCAATGTTTCTAGGCCGGTCGTGTAAAACCCACGTTTTTCCTCAAAAAATTTATCACCTTTTTTTCAGGTTCCAAACTTTTAGTTTCATGGCATATTTGGGGTACATTGTTCCCTAGTCACTCACTCCCCCCCGAACCAGTACTTTTTCAAGCTAAATCTAATTTTATACCTGAACCCCTTTGTTCAAAGCTCTTTTTTTGGTTACTATTCTTGCACCAAAATATGTAGTGGGCATTTTATTAAGAACCCCCATCTGTGCGGGCAGGGTCCCCTTTTTTTCCCAGAACGACTTAATTGTTTTTGGTGTGGATTCAACAGGATCCCCGGGAAAACATTCCTTGACTTTGGGTCCGTGTTGACAGATGCATGACGCTGTTGCTCCAGATTTATGGGTTCCTCGTTCATGATGTGATTCTCACTTTCCACCACATTTCAAGGGTTTACTCTAATATCTGACTCTAACATATGTATGATGCAGATTCGTAAGACCAGGCGACACTTGTCGAATCTTCAACTGTGCTCTTTTGGTGAGCCTGCGCCTGCTATATCCTGGGTCTAATGTTTTTAGCTGACAGGAGTAGAATTTGATGTGGTCTTCAGCTGTAGCTCATTCACTTGAATGTTCGACATATGCTTTCTGAAATGTAACACTTTCTTATTTGACTTACTGTCACCTTCTTGTCAGCTTGTATCAGTCTGGCCATTCTCCTCTGACCTCTCTCAGTATCATGGCGTTGTTGCTCACACAACTGTCTCTCACTGGATATTTTGTGCTTTTCGTATTCTCTGTAAACTCTAGAAACTGTTGTACTTGAAAATCACACAAGATCAGCAGTTTCTGAGATACTCAAACAACTCAGTCTGGCACCAACAAGCATTCCTCGGTCAAAGTCACTTAAGTCACATTTCTTTCCCTTTCTGATGTTCAGTCTAAATAATATCAGCTGAACCTGTTGACAATGTCTGCGTGCGTGTAGGCACTGAGGTGCTGCCACGTGATTGACAATGAGATTTTGTATCAAGGAACGGTTTGTACCTTAATTGACATTTTAAAAATAATAATATATATAATATATAATATATATAATATATTATATATATTATATATATTATATATTATATAAAATATTTAAATAAAAAAAAAGATGTAAAAGAAGAGGAATTGCAAGCGCTTTCGTCCCCTACTACATTATCAAGGAACAATTTTAATGCACAAAGGAAAGCAAAAAAAGGGTCTAAACCACACCTCATTCACACCCCACAAAAAAGAAACCCCTAAAAGCAAACTCATAAGAAAGGGAACACTGCAGACCCCCGCTGCCCAATAGACAGGCCTTCCACAACCCCAACAAACTATTGTACAAAAGAATTAAAAATTTTTAAAATTTATTATTGCCCAAATTATTATTAAAAATTTTTTCCAAAAATTTCCTTAAATTATAAAGGGATTAATTTATAAAAAACCAAAGGAAAATTCAATTCTGTAAAAAATGTTTTTTATGAAACAAGATTAAATTTATTTTCCCTGTAAAACCTAATTGTTGATAAAACTTTCTCACTTTTTGAAAATCAATTGGATGGTTAAAATCTCTCACTTAAAAATAGAGCTTTTTGGTTTTTTTTCCCTTTTAACTATATTTATGTTGTTTTAATCTTGTTCGAGATTTTTCCCCATTCACCAAAAAAAATTTTATCGCAAATTTACAAAGGAAACCTTTTAGACACATCGCAGTATTTTGGGGGAAATTCTTTATCAAAGTTTTTTACTGATCAAGATTTTTAAATAAAAACTTTGACATTAAAAGTCTTAAGAAGAGAAGGCATATCAACCCAAGCTTTCTGGTACCTGGAGTTTCCCTGGAGAGAGTTCCGGGTTCAAACGCCCCCGCGGCCGGTCTGTGACCGGCCTCCTGGTGGACCCAGAGCCTGATCAACCAGGCTGTTGCTGCTGGCTGCACGCAAACCAACGTACGAGCCACAGCCCGGCTGGTCAGGAACCGACTTTAGGTGGGGTCCAGTGCCAGCTTGAAGGACTGCCGGGGGTCTGTTGGAAAATCCCCCTTATGTATGCGGGAGGCATTTGAACAGCTTCGGGCCCCTGACACTTATTGTATGGTCTTTTAAACGTGCTAGTGGCACCCCTGCTTTTCATTGGGGGGATGTTGCATCGTCTGCCAAGTCTTTTGCTTTCGTAGTGAGTGATTTTCGTGGCAAGTTCGGTACTAGTCCCTCTAGGATTTTCCAGGTGTATATAATCATGTATCTCTCCCGCCTGCGTTCCAGGGAATACAGGTTCAGGAACCTCAAGCGCTCCCAGTAATTGAGGTGTTTTATCTCCGTTATGCGCGCCGTGAAAGTTCTCTGTACATTTTCTAGGTCAGCAATTTCACCTGCCTTGAAAGGTGCTGTTAGTGTGCAGCAATATTCCAGCCTAGATAGAACAAGTGACCTGAAGAGTGTCATCATGGGCTTGGCATCCCTAGTTCGAGGGAGGGAGAACCAACATATTTTTAGTTGAATAAGGCTGGTTGTCCCTTTTTGGTTGTAAAAAGTATTTCTAGCAATTTTAAAAGATTTACCAATTACGTTTCTTGGGTATTTCAAATCATTAGCTATTTCATAATTTTTGGATATTTCTTCATCTATGAACTCTGGACTACAAATACGTAAAGCTCTCAAAAACATTGATGAGAAAACAGACAATTTAACTCTATCTTGATGTGAAGAATATTCTGAAATCACCTGTTTACTGTCATCTTATCATCTTATTGCATATATATACATACATACATTAATAAAAATATATATATATATATAAATATATATATATATATTTTATATATAATATATATAATATATATATATAATATAATCTCAATAACAACACTGTGACTAGCCAAGGAATCGTACTCATGCTGCTTTGGCCCGCCTCATGGTGAGCAAAAGTGCTCTAACCCACAGTACCACGCAATCCTACAAGAATGACGCACCCAGCCAAGCTAGGTGTTTTACCATCATCCGAGGACATACGGTGGTGTGGGTGCCTCTGAGCTAATTTCATTCTACTCCCTGTTTGGTATACTAGCCCAACGAGCAGTATTTTATATTGTTGTAACCACGAACGAGTAGTATTGATCAATAACAACACTGCGACTAGCCAAGGATTCGAACCCATGCTGCTTTGGCCCACTTCATGATGAACGAAAACACATGACGCTCTAACACACAGGACCACACAATCCATGCTTGGCTGGGTGCATCATTCTTTCAGGATTGCGTGGTCCTGTGGGTTAGAGCGTCATGTGTTTTTGCTCACAATGAGGCAGGCCAAAGCAGCATGGGTTCGAGTCTTTGGGTAGTCGCAGTGTTGTTATTGATCAATACCGCACGTTCGTGTTTATAATATATATATATATATATATATATATATATATATATATATATATATATATATATGTGTGTTTTATATATATAAGTATATATTATATAAATATATATATATAGATATATATGCGTATATTATATATATATATATATTTTATATATATATATAGATATATATATATATATATATAATATATATATATATATATATATATAAATATATATATATATGTCGTGCCGAATAGGCAGAACTTGCGATCTTGGCTTAAATAGCAACGTTCATCTTGCCATATAGGACAAGTGAAAATTTGTGTATGCAATAATTTCGCCAAAATCATTCTGAACCTAAACGAAAAAATATTATTTCACTGTGTTATGTTAGTATTAAATTATTGTAAACAAATCTAAAATATATTTAGTTGGGTTAGGCTAAAATAAATTGCTCTTGTTATAATAAGGTTAGGTAAGTTTTCTAAGATTTTTTAGTGCAAAATTAAAAATTTTTACATTAATATTAATGAAAAAATATATCTTTAAACGTATAAAAGAAAATTTCAGAAAGGACTTAATTTTAAAGGAGTTCTTGCTAATTGACCAGTTTTACATATTCGGCACGACATAATATATATATATATTATATATATATATTATATATATATATATTATATATTATATATATATATATATATATATATATAAATATTTCGCAAAAATCATTCTGACCCTAACGAAAAAAATATATTTCGTTGTGTTTGTTTATTATTAAATTACTGTAAACTTATCTAAAATATATTTAGTTGGATTAAGCTAAATTAAATTGCACTTATTATAAGGTTAGGTAAGTTTTCTAAGATTCTTTTGGTAAAAAATTATTATTTTTTACATTAACATAAATAAAAAAAATATATCTTTAAACGTATAAGAGAAAATTTTAGAAATGACTTAATTTTAAATGAGTTATTGCTAACTGTCCAGCTAGCAAGTATTTGCTAGTTGTATCATGTATCATCTTACTAACATTAAAATAATTTGTTGTGACAGTGTGTGAGTATGGTTGTGACATACCTGGTGATACTACTACAGGTGAGCTCAGATGCAGCAGCCAACAACTGTACGTCCACCAACATCACCAGCTCAGATGCAGCAGCCAACAACTGTACGTCCACCAACATCACCAGCCATGTACAGTGATGTAGACTTTACCTTAACTTTGATTGAAGAAACAAACATATAAGACTTAGTGTCCCTCATCTGACTAGGACTTGGCCCTTAGATGGGAATGTAT